>ML105860.1:14207-26351 GCA_003697995.1 Taxidea taxus jeffersonii | reverse complement strand
CTGAATGTGTCCCCAGATTCATATGTTGGAGCCTTAATCCCCAATGAGATTGTATTTGGAGGTGGGGCCTCTGTGAGGTAATTAGCTCATAGAGCCCTCATGAATGGGACTGGTGTCCTTGTAAGAAGAGATACCAAGTGCTCTCCATTTCTCTCATTCTCTTTCCTGTCCTGGGACAACTAGTGAGAAGGAGACTGTCTGCAAACCCCGAAGAGGGTCCTCATCAGGAGTTGAATCTGCCATTATTTTGATCTTGGACCTACCACCTTCCAGAACTGTAAGAAATGCACTTTTGTTATTTAACCCACTCAGCTGATCCTGTGTTACAGTAGCCCAGACTAACTCAGACCCTGGGTATGAGTCATAGATATGCAACCCATTAGCTGTGTGATTTGGGGGGAGTTCATTAATTTCTCTCAACCTCAGTTCCTTTCTAGGTCATATCTGCCTCTCCAGGTAGTTAGTGAAGTGGAGAACAAAGTATGCAAAACAGCTGACATCAGTGCCAGCTAACTATTAGGGAATAGATAAATAATGGATTTTTTTTTCTACTGTCACAACCATTAGGTTAACAATGATTTGTGCCCATTTATACGCAGCTCTGTGCGTACTCATACTCAGTTATTGGTTATCCATCAGATCAATGACTTAGCATGCATAACACCCATTTACATCTTCTCTCTGGCATTTGAGTGTATAGTTCTCATTTAAAAAATTTATTTTATTTTATTTATTTGAGAGAGAGATAGCGAGCGATCACAAACATGAGTGGGGGAAGGGACAGAAGGATAAGGAGAGGGAGAAGCAGACTCCCATTGTGTAGGAAGCTGGACACAGGACTCATCCCAGGACCTCAGGATCATGACCTGAGTGGAAGGCAGATGCTTAACCCCACTGAGCCACCAAAGTGCCCCTATCTCATTTTTATAAAGAATTAGGCTTTTTGAGAATCCACTTACATTAAGAAGCAGAGAGAGGGGCGCCTGGGTGGCTCAGTGGGTTAAGCCTCTGCCTTCCGCTCAGGTCATGACCCTGGGGTCCTGGGATGAGTCCCGTATTGGGCTCTCTGCTTTGTGGGGAGTCTGCTTCCCCTTGCCTCTCTGCCTATTTGTGATCTCTCTCTCTCTCTCTGTCAAATAAATAAATAAAATCTTTTTTTAAAAAAAGCAGAGAGATATGAAATAAAGCACCTTGTTGTACAGCTTTTTGGATTTCACCTAAACAGTGATATAAAATACGTGCAATAAATCAAAATGCCATAAAGTTCATGGATTTTTATTTTTAGACTGCTTTTATAACCTGGAAACCTGTACTATTTGCATAAGTATGTCCCTTCAACTAAGAATTCACCTTGCAATGACAGGAGCATGATCAATGAATATTTATTAACTAGACACTTTTATACGTTAATTATACATCAGTTAGCTTCTATAGTCTCCATACTTTATAACCTATTGACAGCTAACTTCAGATATTGTAAACAAATGTCTCAAAGTAAGTTTGGCTTTAGTTATAGATAAATAGATGTAATTTTCTGTACGTGAAGGAGAATCTGCATTCCTCTCAGCATGGAAAAGTCTTTATTCACTCAGTAACTGGTGCCTACAAAAGATTTACTCATTTTGTTTAGAATTTTGGAGTCCTTTATAATGGGAATCTCTGTGGAAGGGTAGCTCTATAATGTGTTAGCAGGTCTTTATATGTACTCTCAATCTGATACCTAAGAGAAAGCTTTAATTGGAGAAAAGTAGAATTCCTGTGAAGAGACTGCATATCAGAGAAATTGTTCTACAACTAGTGGGAGAAAAATTTTACCTTATCAGTAAAGTGGCGATGTGGAACACAATCTTCACTCTTTCATGATTTACCTGTGAGATTATTTTTGCGTCCCTGGGCTTGCCTGTACAACATAATTCTTTATGTATTGCCTGAGATATGAAAACATTGACCACGTATGTGTACTGTTGCAACTGGCTTGCAGACACCAGCACCTGTTAATTCTCCTCAGTTAGAAATTGTACCAATATTAGCATCCTGGTAGGTACGATCTATGTAGTACTTACTACGTTCCAGGCATTGTGATATCTGTGATGCAGCTATTTTCTTAATAAAACTACCTCCCAAAAACTCAGTGAGGAAGATATCCATCATTCACATTTTACAGATGTTGGGTCACAGATAGAATATTTACATGACCTGCTATTATTATCAAGGATATTAAGTGGGAAAACTAACATACTTGTGTATGAACACAAAACATATTTTTAAAAACCACCTTGATATATTGTTTTTCCCCTTTGATAACTTCCTTTAATTTCACCTCTTCTCTTTTAACCTGAAGATATTACTCAGAAGTGATACGTGGGAAATAGTCTTTGGAAGTCTGTCATTAATATGCTATCTTGCTGGGAAATCCACTTCATTCTTTTCATGGTATAATACCATCAAATTTACTGTTTACTTATTTGCATGGGTATTTGCTTTTTAGGTGAACTACAAATTACTTGAGACAAAGACCAAGTATTATTCATATGTATCCCACTTTCATCTAGCTAGCAGACTTGAACATAGTCGGTGCTACAGAAATTCATTTCTATTGATTCATACACATTCATGTATATTCTAATGATGGAGTTCTGTGAGCCAGAAATTTCACCTAAACTGGGGATATTATAAACACACAAAATTTTAAGCTACATAACGTAGCTTGTTAACTCTCATCTCCCTTCACAAAATGATCTGTAAAGAGTTTGTATGAGACTTGCAAATAGTAGATATAAAACAATAGATTATGTTAAGTTTTTTTTAGTTAACCCCAGAATGTGACAATGAGTTAGTTTCAGTAGAAATAACCAACCTTTTATAAACTGCATTAACATTTTATTCTAATAAGACTCAGAGTGATCAATTGTTCTTATGTGTTTCCTCAAAAAATAAAGAACAAAGTATTTGGTTACTTTGCTAAGAACAGTTAGTCTTTGAAAGAAACAATTTATGAGTGATAAACTATTGCAAAGACTGTCATAAATATACAATTTTGGCTTAAGATTTGTCAGAAATTCTAAAAAATATGATACAAGAGTTTCTATATGTTCACACATTCTTAGACATGTAATATACTTATAGACAGTAAATATAATTTGAATCATAGAGCTGGAAAAAGATCAGCTAATATAATCTATTTCAATCAGGGCACTGATATCTATGGAGTTTAAAGACTCAACCAAGGTCACACGGATAATTGTTGACATGACAAACCATAATTTCTGACTTCTAATTCCTTATGCTTTTGATCATACTATACCAAATAGAAAATATTATTAAACTCTTTTACTTGTAGTTTTGCTATACTTTTCCTGTAATACATTTTAACCATATACTCCATTAGATTACTGATTTTCTAATTTTATAGATAAATGCTAGGTTTTTCCTTCACTGTGAATATTTCTTGAAAATGTACTGATCAAAATCCTCTGGATTGGCTTTTTCTTTGTGAACTCACTAACATTTTTCTGTCATCATTACTTCTTGTAATAATTAATTATAATGTGTTTCCCATTTTAATAATGCTTTTAGTTTTATAAAGTGTTTCCATATGTTATAACACTTGAGGCAAGTAGCAATCCTTCTGGGGAAGTATACTTATCAATGAATGACCAAACTGATTTTGTTACTTTCCTGTTAAAATCAGTCAGATGCTTCAGAAACATTCCTAACTCTGTGAAAGGTGGGGCATGATTGGTCCACCCTTTCTTGCTAACTTTATCATCTGGCACTCACTGCTAGCTAGCTACATTGGCCATCTTCCTGCCCAGTGAATACATCATGGTCTTCCCCAAGTCAGGGCCATTGCACATAGCACTCCCTTTACATACAACACTATCCTCATACAAATAAGGTCCTCTTCTCCTTGCTCAGTTACATAGTACCTTTTTTGGATTGCAGCCCAACATCACTGCCCATGGAAGTTTTCCCTGACCCCAAATGTGGTTCTGCTTCCCTCTTATAAATACAGCCCCATATACCTTCCCTCAATGACATTAATTGCAGGGTAACTTTATACTCATTTTGTGATCATTTGCTCAGTCTTCTTCTGTTTGCATAAAACTGTAGGCTCTGGGATGGCAGTGAGTATGTATTCCATATCTATTGTTAGGTAAATACCATCCTAAAGCTTAGTTGCTTTGAAGACCTATTTGTTCTTATTCTCTGTAGTTTGGAAAATTGATGGGCTGTACTGGGAAACTGACACCTGGGTCCTTTACATAATTAAAGTTAAATGTCAATTGAGACTGGACTCATTTTTAAGACTTCGTATAATAGGGTGCTGGGGCTGGAGCTGTGAGAGACTGACCAAACCTGAATTGCCTGCCTCTCTCTCTCTCTCTTCACCACATGGCTAGCTTTGGGCTTCTTCACGGAGGGCAGCTTCAGGATAGTTGGAATTCTTGCACGATGAGCTCAGGATTCCACACAAGCTAGTGTTCCAAGAGACAGAAAGTGGAAACCTGCGGTCCTTCAAAGCCGTCCTGGAAACTGGCATCATATCAAGTCCATTGTATTTGATTGGTCAAATAGTCCCTTACCTAAAATAAAGGGAGGGAAAATCAACTCTTTCTTATAATAAGAAAAAGGATTGAACATATGAGGAGGGAACAAATTGGCCATCTTGGGGGCCAGCAACTACAATCTATTTAGAGTAACTGTTTTATTGTAACTACCTAACATTGTACCTGACCTGGAGTAGACATTCAATGACTATGTGTTTAATAGATAAAGGAACAAAGGAATGAATGAGAAAACTGAATATCAAAGTGGTTAGGTGAAATGCCTACTTTCTGGTACCTGGTAAACAGTGGACATAAGAAAATAAGTCACCTTATATGTAATGATGTTTCTTTGTCACTGGACTGTACAGCCTAGTGGTCAGTGACAGGATGAGAGAGTGTACAAGCATTCCTGTGAGGCTGAAGATGAGGCTGGGGTTACTGTCAGAATATCCAGCACAAGAAGAATCAACTGGAAGGGACTGTGGAGACAATAAGAGTCTCAAGGAACAGTCAACACAATGCTGATTCTTCAACTCTTCCCCCCCAAAATTATCACAATAGATATACCTCAAATTCCTTTAAATGGTTTCCCCTTCAAAGGAAATTAATAATAGTACCTATTAAGCAGTTAAAGTCTTCAGATGGAAACTTGAGTGAGAGTATTATTCTCGGCCACTCAAGGCAGAAGGTTGTGTTGCCCACTCTGAAATTCACATAGTCCACTGTAAAGAAATATGGACTCCACAGAAAAGAAGAATATAATACACTTTTCTTATATAAGATTTGTGAGCCCATGCAGATTTTCCCAATTTATTCGAATCAGGAATTGTGAGAAGCCTTTGCCCAAACTCTATCCTTGAAAGATTTCCAATCTAATTTGTAAACGCATTTCATTTTGTGACACTTTCAGCTTCATGAACATTTAACCAAGCTAAATTTACTCCCAAGAGATAACCACATGCCCAATACGCATTTTTTTTCTGCCATTTGTCTCTTGTTGGAGGATGAGGATGAAAAGGAGACTTCAAGTGAAAAGTGCTTGTAAATCACCACACTTGACACTTTAAAATGTCCTCTGAGTGATCATGCTAGAATGTTTTTACAAAATACCTAAGTTAATCTCCATGAATAGCAGGAATAGAAGTCTAGAGAATTCTTTCAACTCAGAATTTTATGTTTAAACCCAATGTCCCTGATGGGGACCCAAAAGGCCAGTGTCAGCTCTAGCATATTTGTAAAACACTTTCATTCCCTAATTTACAATTCAGGTGTGCTTCAGAGAACAACCTGTCAAATTCCAGATTTAGTTTCTTTTCTGACAAAGAAATGATACCAGAGCCTCAAAACTGTCATCTATGACTAAAGGACAAGAAGACAAAGGAAAATAATTTCCATGAGGCAGGTGGGTTATTGACCAAATGACATAGCCTCATCTTGCATACAGTTTCAGATTTTCAATAGCTGTCTGAGATATTCCTAACATTTGTGCTGACATAAATAGGTTGTCTCGGGAACACATCCTGCTGACCAATATAAAATAACTTGCAGCACAGATGGTAGTCTGTTGAGACAACAGTGATAAAACTTTTTACCCTGCAGTCAGTTGTTAGAAGACCATCATGCAAACATTTGTACCCCACATAAAAGTTTTGCTCATAACACAGCTAACCATAGACAATTGCTGCTAGATCTTCTTGGTAATAAGGGCATCTCTCAGTTTATGTAGAAAGAAATCAGAGGAAATGGATAAATGTTCCCACTGGTCGTGGGAATTTTTTTTTAAAGATTTTTTTATTTATTTGTTTGACAGAGAGAGAGAGAGAGTATGAGTAGGCAGATAGGCAGGCAGAGGGGAAGGAGAATCAGGCTCTTCGCCAAGCAGGGAGCCCAGTGCAGGGCTCTATCCCATGACCCTGGGATCATGACCTGAGCCGAAGGCAGCGGCTTAACTGACTGAGCCACCCAGGCACCCCAGAACATTTTTTATTGATATAATGCAACCTATGCTTCATAGTTTTATGTACTTTTAAAGGCAGGTATATCTAAGGGTTCCTCCAAATTGATAGGGCAACCAGGTAAATTGATCTTTAGTGAGAAAAATGAATCAGCTTTACAAAGATTGAAAAGATATAGCAACCTCATCACGTGTTTTGAGAAGTAATTTTAGCCCTGGAGTCCCCAGTGGGCATAATGGGTTAGGTTTACTAATTGGCTGCACCAAATGTAGGACATAATGAGTGACTGCTCTGGGTATAGCAATATTTTTTTTAATTTTTTAATGTTTTAATAAACATATAATTTATTATTAGTCCCGGGGGTACAGGTCTGTGAATCGCCAGGTTTACACACTTCACAGCACTCACCATAGCACATACCCACCCCAATGTCCATAACCCCACCACCCTCTCCCTACCCCCCTACCCCCAGCCACCTTCAGTTTGTTTTGTGAGATTAAGAGTCTCTTATGGTTTGTCTCCCTCCCGATCCAGTCTTGTTTCATTTATTCTTTTCCTACCCTCTAACCCCCCCATGTTACATCTCCACTTCCTCATATCAGGGAGATCATATGATAGTTGTCTTTCTCCGATTGACTTATTTCACTAAGCATATGGGTATAGCAATATTTAGAGTGATTATAACACTTTTTCAAGTGTTATAATATATATAACATATTATGTATAATACATTATATAAAATAATCTATATAATATAATATAATAGGAAATACACTAAATAAAAGAGCTTATGGACTCTTGGAATTTGTTACTGTATGCCAGAACACTCTTCTGTGGTTTCTAAACCATCATAAGTTCCTTGGTAAAAACCTATCTGGTGGCTTCAAGGAAGTCATTCTCTGAATCTAATGTCCTCACAGGAGAACAGGGATGACTTCAGTTACATTCAGCAAGCCCTCAACTCTTCCTTAGCAAGGGATCCCAAAATTTGGACACGTTAGGTACAGGAGAAATGTTCCTTCTGTCCCAGAAGGACTTCCTTCTTTCCCAGAAAAAGAAAAGGATGCTTTTTAAAAAAATATTTTCTTTATTTATTTGATAGAGAAAGAAAGAGAGCACAAGCAGGGAGAGAGGTAGGTGGAAGAAGAAGCAGGCTCCCCACTGAGCAGGAAGCCTGATGTGGGGCTCGATCCCAGACCCCGGGATCACAACATGAGCTGAAAGCAGATGCTTAACCGACTGAGCCACCCAGGCACCCAGATGTTTTGTTTTTTAATGGAAATGAAAGACAATTTTTTCTTGAGGTTCTATTTGTAAAAAACCTATTGACAATATTTATATGAGATTCGAAGACCCTGGCGAATCAAAAAGGTTTTAAATCAATAATTTACTAATACTTTCTCAATTAAGTGATTTTTCCTGTCCATGTTTCTCAGTATTTTTCAGAGATACAAAGAAAATATATAGATTCAGAGATACAGAGAAAATAAGTGTTTGTGTATGTATGGAGAAAGAGAGAGAGAGAGAGATTTATTTCTAGTATTGAACAAATGAATGGTCATTCTGGTCTTTATAATCGATTTTCATTTTGGGCAACTCAATCCATTTTTATGTTATTACATTTTTCCTCTAAAGATTATGTTTCTACCCAAGAACCAAGATGATCCAGTTCCTTTCCATGTTAATGAATTTGTTGTTTTTAAGTGACATTACTTTGGAGGGCTAATTACCTTATTAATTATGTGTATATGTGTTATTTTTTTCACATTGGATCTTTATTTGATGAATATGTGTAGTTCCTTTTGGGCCTGATATAATCTTTGGTAATAACTGATACTCACTTACACTAATTTATTCAATCAACAAATATTTATTAAGTATCTTGTGAATGCTCACCATGTTATGATAGCTCTTGGAGGCTACAATGTGGATAAGATCCAGCCTACAACAAGGAAGGACTTTGAGGCTAAGTAGAGCATTAAATGGGTTACAAATTTATACTTCAATATTTATGAGTCACTTAATAAAGTTGTTTCATAACATACTATTTTTGTTATATTCACAGCCACCTGTGATCTTAGTAAAACAGATAGGATTCCCATTTTATGGATGGGGAAAGAAAAGGTCAGAAAATAACTTTCAATGGTGATACCAAAACTGGAATCAAGCTTTAGTTTTGCTTCTTAAAAAATTCTTAATGTTAAACCTTTTTAATTACCAGAAAAGATAATTTTATTACTCTAGATTACATCAGGAATATGGTGCATTTTTCAGGCATACTTTTTCAAGCAACTTTTTCCACTCTAAAGGTGAAATTATATCTTAATAAAACGTCATAAAATAGCACTGTATTACAAAAATGTTCCATAAAATCTGTTATTTTTATAGTTAATAGGTTTGACATTACCTTTATTGAGTTTCTAATACACAAATAAGAATACACTCCTTTCAAGGGTAAAATTCAGTGAGTTTTGACAAATATATACCGCTCTCCAGCCACCTCTCAAATCAAGATCTAAAACATTAGAAGTAGATTTTCATCTTTGAGTTTTTTTACTATACTATCCAGGACCAGAGCTCAATCCCTGAAGGTAGGTTCTGGGAACCACATGGAGACATGGATGTTGGGGTGGTAGTTGATCCAGCCCAGCCAGGCTGACACAATTCTTCTCTGGCATTTCCCTTTCAAATTGCCCACTGACTAGCAAAGCAAGGCCATCTGGTGGAAGACCATGGTGCCATTTTCCTCCTAAATGCCTCCAGGAAGCAATACCCCTTTTTATGCTTTCTGGGCCCATATTCTTGTGCTTGTTTCCTCAGCCTTACCCCCTGACACCACTTCTTCATTCTGCCATACATTATATCATTCCTCTCAACTGAATAGCTCTGGTTGCCTTCCTTCCTTAAAGGAAGATCAGTTCTCTCATTTCTATCTATTCCTGTTTGGAAACACATGTAACAGACAATTTTAGAAAGAGAAATCACAGGCAATTGTGATGATGCCCCTGCCCACCATAAAAGAAAGCATACCTGTCAGTAGGAGGTTTACAAGCAAACTGCTGACCTGCCCCTAGGAAACTGTTCTACAAATTATTCCTCCGTGAAAATGGGAATTATAGTCTTTTACATGAGATGTCAAATAAAAGTAATGTGTGGGGCATTTTAGATGACTCACAGAGGAAAATTCTCCCTGTAAACCAAAGGAAGTCAATCAAGAATAAATAGCCTTTCTATAACAGTCATGTTTGTCACTTAAGAAAGTAACATCAAAGTTCTGTGTATCCTTCCTAGTGTGTGAAAATAAGATAGTTCTTCTTTCGAAAACATGCCATGCTGATGGTTAATGAAAAGCAAATGAGGACAGCATTGACTATCATGTGCATTGAAAACAGGCAAAGTGGTTGTTCTTTGCTCAGAGGTAAGATGTGGGAAACTCACACATGAAGCAAGAAAGCAAAGGCCTTTTTTGCTTCTTTGCAGAATATACTAAGCCCACCAAGGGATCATTTCCAAAGATGTGTCAAGCTGTGGACTGCGCAACTGAAAGGAGAATTAGGAACTAAAAATAGTGGAGGCAAAGGGCTTTGTTTAGGACGAGATCATGATGTGTCCTGTAAATACCTCTGAGGCAGCAGAATGGAAGGTCTATGTGAAAATTATCCTTTGTACTTGAAAAACTAGAGCATTTTCTTCCAATTATCTACCTGAGATCCATTTAACTTCTGTTTTTAAGCTATGTGATATGTTCCTTAAGACATATTGGAGGCTTTAATTTTAATTTTTTATTTATTTTTAAGTTTTTTAAAGAGAGAAACAGAGAGCATGTGCACATGCAGATGAGAGAGGTGGAGAGTTGGGAGGGGCAGTGGGAGAAAGAGAGAATCTCAAGCAGGCTCCACACCCAGCTCAGAGCCTGAGTCTCAAACTCCAACCCTGAGATCATGACCAGAGTGGAAATCATGAGTTGATGGCTTAACCCACTGAGCCAACCAGGTGCCCCTAGAACTTTAATTTTTAAATGTAGTGTAGGAGAACCATATATAAATATGCACATAGGAACAAGTAAATGTATAACATAAACTTGTGCAAATATTTAAAGACATATATATATATATATATATACATATATACATATAGAGAGAGGTATTTAAGAACCCATATTATTGAAGGATAAAGAACATTATGTTATTGAAAGTGAGCACTAAAACTTAATTTTATTGTCCTCACTGTGTTCTATCTCTCTAATTTCAAAAATGAAGTGTCTGGAGATAATTTGAGTAAAAAATCTCAGGAATTCCATATATGGTTATATGAATGATCAACCCGTCTACAAAGACAACGTTGGCTAGTTGTGGTTTATCTTTGTCATCCTTCAGCCTGTGTGCTCGCTCCCTGATGGGTAGTATTTTGTATATAGTAAATGCTCAACAATTTATATAATTAGATGTGTTCTCCCATATTAGCTTGCTCTCCCAGTTTTACACATTCTATGTGTAAATGTTTACACACTTTATTTTTTTAATTTTAAATTAATTTTTTAATTTTTAATTTTTTTATTTTTAATTTTTAGAAATTTTTATTTTAAATTCAATTTAATTAACACATACTGTATTATTAGTTTCAGCCATAGTTTAGTGATTCATCAGTTGCATAAAGCACCCAGTGTTCATTATACTGTTATGCCCAGATCACAGGACCACCACCAAGAAGACCACCGAGAGCCAGACGTTCCGAAATGCAAAAGCAAGGCTTTATTCAGGCGGGCTGCAGCTCGGGCTTCGTCCTACACACCGACATAGCGGAGTCTAGGAGGAAGCCCCGAGCTGAAATTTCACAGGGCTTATAAAGGCAAAAACCACAAAGTATTCACGCGCAAAATCACATGTATAGGTGACCTTTAAAATGATTGGTGCTGGGGTTACTTAAGCTGCGCTGTTCAGCGGGGATTGGCTACTTTGTCTAGGGGATATCTTTTGAAAGTTGTTTGTACCAGGGCGGGAAAGTTGCAGGGAGTAGCAAGACCGGTTGGGTCTTGATTAACTTATCTACGAAGTGGGGGTAATTTGTGGTTTAGTAACCAATTCTGTTCCTGGAATTCCTGTCTCCTTGTCTGGAATTTATGCAAGCTCTGGGTCACTCATAGTTAAATATGAACAACAAAATGGCTACTGCCTCAAAACGGAGTTACTTTAGCCCTTCAATACCATGTGCCCTCCTTAATGCCCATCACCCAGTTATCCCACCCCCCACCCACTTCCCCTCCAGCAACCCTCAGTTTGTTCCCTCAGTTAAGAGTCTATTATGGTTTGCTTCCCTCTCTGTTTTTGTCTTATTTTATTTTTCCCTTTCTATCTTCTCGTGTACCTCTCATAGTCTCATCTTTTATTCCATAGACAAAGTAGAAATAATGAAAGTGGGGCTTCTCCACTCCTGCCTAGAAAAACCTGCAAGTCTGCTTGAGTCCAGACTGCTGCTATTGTCCCTGTGGAAGGGACTTCTCTGCACTTCTGAGTGCTAAGGTCCCAAAGCTAAAACCAACAACAGAAGCAACAATAAAACACTGAGCAAGACTGGAATTGCAAGCAAGAGTGGGAAACGAAGATTGCACTTCACATAGAAACTCATGCCATAGGAAATCA
>ML105860.1:0-13807 GCA_003697995.1 Taxidea taxus jeffersonii | reverse complement strand
CTCTGCCCATTGGGACTGCCATGTGGCAATGTGCTGTGTGTGGAATTTAGGGAACATCCTTGGGCTGGGGTATGCATGAACAGCAAGACAGGTACCTGATGCTCTGGAGAATTCTGTTAAGTAGGAGAGGAGTGGGTAACTTTTAGGCAGCCCTTATTCCTGCTGACTGGAATGGCAAGAATTGGTGGGTTTTCCTTGGGTTTGATGGACACAATAAAACACAGCTGGTTCCTTCCCCAAGAGTGGTCTGCCAGCATAAGGAGATGCCACTCTGCAAGTTTGTGAGATGTATTTCCAAATACAAGCTAAAATGGGATAGTGGTAAAATCACATCAGCCACATCAGGGAATTTTCCAAAGTAGAGCTCCCAGAGGGTCTCCTCAAGGAAACCAAGTCCTGGAGCCCATAAAACATCATTGTTTTCCAGAGGACATCAAACATCAAGCAGGGATTCCAACTGTAGTCCAGATATCCAGACAGCAATGTTTGGCCTTTTGCTTTAATCCTCTTTCTCACCCCTTGGAGGAACTAGAAATAAAAGGATGGAAGAAGAAACAGTGAGGAATAATTCTTGAAAGGAAAGACACACTCTTGTCTGTGATGTAACTGACATACTAACACTTGGGCCAGATCATCTTTTTTAACACCATCCTTTATATGAAAAGACTACTTTCAGTAATCATCTTGAAAAAATTATTATGGCAAGAAAAGAAATACAGATAGTGGAAATTTTCTTTAATTGAACTTCATATATATATACTCATGCCAGTAAAAGATTAAGAGCAATTTAAAATGAAAATAAAGTTAATATTTTAAAAAATAACATAAATGTTAAGGTAAAAAGAGGAAGATGTAATGGATTAATACTTTTAAAATTACATTGTTATACTTTTAAAAGAAAAAAACCTATACCAATATATTAATCTACCACAGCCATGAATAATATAATTTCAGTTTTCTCCAAATATTTCAGTGACTGTTAATGTTGTTCTTTGCATTGATATGCTCATATCTGATTGATGAAAAATTTTATTCATTTTAATTGTGAAATGTTTCTTTCACATGTAGCAACAGATCTTAATATAGTTAACCAAAGTCTTAAACATAAGGTTAAGTTTGGCAGAAATTCACAAAAATATCATTTCATAATAAATTCCAGAAATTGCAACACTATTTAGATCTTTATTTCTTGAGTCGATTCTAGAGGCAATGAAATAGCTCTATAGTTGAAATATTCCCACTAAAATATCTTCACCAGAAAATTCAACACAGACTTCTGTTTTATTTGGAGGAAATTTTGAAATTTGTTTCTTCTGCAAAAGTCAAAGTAAACGGCTAAATAGCTTTACTTGATTCATTTATTTTAAAAAGTGTGGTTCTTGGTGAAATGATCAAAACATTCAAATACTTTTTATTGTCTCTGGCATTACAAGGCCATTGTTTTCTGTCATTTCGCATAGTATTCCTTAGATTTTTATATTTGTTTCTGAAAAGTGGCATAATCACAAAAAGAAGACAACTATAATCTGAAGTGACCAGAAGCTAAGGATCCACTGGAGATCACCAAGAGATGGAAAAGAAAGACATGACAGAGCAGGACTGCACCCAATGAATGGAAAAATATGACCCCTTTTCATATAAATGATCATTATTCAACACAATGGCTACAAAAGCTGCAAGTATTTTCCAATTTCATATCAATTACTCTCCCCTCCCAAAGCATAAAATAAATGCCTAAATTAAAATACACCAATGATGTTCTGTCACAGGTTAGTCTTCCCTTTCTTAGTGCAATGCTGTAAACCATCATGTAGTTGTCTAGTAATAGGATAATAGGAGAACTTAAGAAGGGGTCGAGCTCTTTAGGGTCAGGATTAAAAGTAAAAGCGAAAATATTGCTTAAATATGTGTTATGAACTGAGTATGTATTTTCAAGTAATAGACCATACTATTTGTGTGTGCCTGGGAGAAAGAAATGGAATAAGCTTGATCCACCAATGACTGACTTCTGGACAAATATTATGTGTTTGTCATAGTCATCAAAAAAGGAATCTCGAAGTATGGTCAGTATGGCTGCTTTGTAAAGGTGCTTGCGCTCTTACTCTCCATTTGCTCTCCCCTCTTCCTGAGATCCATTTCCAGGATCTCAAGACCAGGACCCCAAGGGGACTGACATCTATAGACTACTGGATCCACATCTCTGGACTTTGCTTCATATTACGTTCAGCTAATAGGAGATGCTGCCGGGAGAGGTCTGTGCCTGCTGTCTCTCTTTGACTACAGTGCTAGTCAGATGGCCCCACCCTTCCAAGGCTCCTGCTCTTGTCAGTTTCCTTCTCTCCCCGCTCCCAGGGGAGAGCTTGCCAGGCCAGAGAAACTTAATATCTCAGTTGGGAGCCTTGAGGCCTGGTGGGGGCATTGCCACACCAGGTTAAGGTTTGAATATTGCAGGCTTAATCCTTTGGAGGGCTGGTTAGCCCTGCAGGCTGTGGAGGGCAGGATAGCCCCGCAGATAAGCATGGTCTGATAGTCTCTTGCCTTTTCCTCTGATCCCCGTATCTCTCTCAAATAAAGAGCCCTTTGCTAATCTGCTGCAAACATCTCTCAGGCTTATGGGCCCGAGCAACTTCAAGGAGATAAATTATTCTGTACCTAGGACTATGGAGAACTCTAGATGTGTACCACAATAGACGGTTTCCTCCCTGGGCTGATGTTTGTCCAAGGCTTTCACAAGCCGAGCCATTAAAACACACCCTTCCTCCTGCAAAAGTAACGCCTTCTCGTTCCTACTTCTCTCCTATATTCTTAGTTTCTTCAGAAAGCTTCTCGTTTTCCATTAACCTGTATCTTGTTTTCCTGCAGACCCCAGAAAAAGTTACCAAAAGGCACATATTTGTGCTACCTCTCATGGCTTTCTAAGGGACATGATTACTCAAGAAACAAGACCTTGTCCCCCATCCCTGGCGCCAGTCTGTACCCATTATAGCTTAACTAGAATAACATGTGCTGAACAAAGAGAAATTATTTGATGAGTGCTTGAGTCCTTTAATGTCCTTTGCACGAATGTAACCCCGTACCCCAAGTAAACTGCCTATATAAGAAGCTCTAAAATCAGAATAAAGATGGAGATGCCTGAGTACTGACCAGAACTCACTGTGTGGCTCTCTCATTCCTCTCGCTGATACTGCCCCTCCTTCGGGAACACCTGGAACTGCCAAGTCTGGCCGCGACACATCCCCTGTTGGTTTCCTTGACCTTGCCCATATTTCTGTTAGTATCTCATTTATCAAGTTTGAGCCACAGTCTCAGCTGAAAATGCCTTCTGTCTCTTGCTGGTTCTCTGTCTAATGCAGTCCCTTTTTGTTTGTTTGTTTGTGTGTTTGTTTTCAGCGATCTCTTTTTTCTTTTTTTAAGATTTTATTTATTTATTTGACAGACAGAGATCACAAGTAGGCAGGAAGGCAGGCAGAGAGAGAGAGGAGGAAGCAGGCTCCCTGCAAGCAGAGAGACCAATGTGGGGCTCAATCCCAGGACCTGAGGTCATGACCTGAGCCGAAGGCAGAGGCTTTAACCTACTGAGCCACCCAGACACCCCTGTTTTCAGTGATCTCTTTATAAGACCCCTGCTCTTCCTGTCTGCTCCTCTGATGCCAACTCTGCTACATTGGGCTGGATCCTTGAACATCAGTTTTCTTGTCTGTCCAATGGAAAATATATCTAATAGCAAGGATTGAAGGAGACAGTGTATGTAAACACGTGCTTTTGCATGGCTGATACATCACAGATACTGAACAAAAGGCTGTCTGGTCATATTACTACAGAGAATCTGGAAGAGCCATCCTCAGCACCCTACATTGCCCTCAGTTTGGAATGACTACTCCGTTTCTTTGTTTAGAGATTTAGTCTCTTACACCCCTACAGGGACAATAACGTTGATTTCTTGTTCTTCTTTGGAATGAGGTGCACGGAATTGGGTCGTCATATATTCCATGGTCACGATACCCTCTTTTTGTTTGGTCACTACATGGCTCCCTTTTATTTACGTAGTCAGCATCCTTAAGCCCACCACTCAAATAGAAGCAGAGTTCTTGATGTAATTTACATGTAGCCCTCTAGTTCATCCTTCCTCCACCCATCTGATACAAACATCACCTTGGGTGTCATTTTCTTCATCGCTTTGCTTCCCTTTTTGTCTAGTCTGATTGCATCTATATGCATTCCTTAAGAAAGTAAGCATATCTATTTTACTTGTTAATTTATGAAAATGGTATATGGTATGAAATCTTTTGATCTTTTGGGATTCATTTATTTTTTACCCACCTTTATTTTTCCCAGATTCCTCCATGTTGTTGCATATTGTTATACTTCATTAATTTTGACCATTCTATAGTATCCCATTTTAAGAATAGTTTATTCACTCACCCAAAAGTGCACAATCTTGTTGTCTCCAGATTTTTTGCCAACATGAACAGTGTTATTATCAATAATCTCTTATTGACTCCTGTTGTTCTTGTGCAAGAGTTTCTTTTGGGTTATCCCTAAAAGTGAAATTGCTGGGCCTCAGATATATGGATGTGAAACTTCAGAGGATAATGGTGCCATGTTTTCCAAAGTGCTTGCACCAATTAGCACTTCTAATAGCAATGCAGAGTAGAGTCTGTGTTTCAAAATCCTATTCAAACTTTGTGTTTTTTCAGACAAAATTTGCCAGTCACATGGCATGGACTTGTATCTGGTAAGATGACTACACGTCATTGCAATTATATTATCTTTTTTCACTAATGATGTTAAAAATCCATTCATTTGTTTCTTGGCATAATGGGATTTTTTTTCCTGAAATTGATTTTTTATTTTATTTTACATTTTTCATTTTAAAATTCAATTTAGTTAATATATAGTGTATTACTACTTTCAGGGGTAAAATTTAGTGATTCATCATTTGCGTGTAACACCCAGTCCTCATTCCATCACATGCTCTCCTTAATGCCCATCCCCCAGTTAACCTATTCTCCCACCCACCTCCCTTCCAGCAAACCTCAGTTTTCTACAGTTCAGTGTCTCTTATGGTTTGTCTCCTTCTCTGTTTTTATCTCATTTTATTTTACCTTCTCTTCCCATATGTTCATCTTTTTCTTTCTTAAATTCCACATATGAGTGAAATCATTTGGTATTTGTCTTTTTCTGACTGACTTACTTCGCTTAGTATAATACCCTCTAGTTCCATCATGCCCTTGTAAATAGCAAGATTTTATTATTTTTGAAGGCTGATTCCATTATATATGTGTATATATATGTACACACATTATACATTACATTTTATATATAAATATAAACACACACACACACACACACACACCCCACATCTTCTATATCCATTCGTCTGTCAATGGACATTTGGGCTCTTTCCATAGTTTGGCTATTGTGGACATTGCTGTTATAAATATTGGGGTGCAGGGGCCCTTCAAATAACTATTTTGTATCCTTTGAAAAAATACCTAGGAGTATAATTGCTGGGTAATAGGGTAGCTCTATTTTCAACTTCTTGAGGAACTCCATACTGTTTTCCAGAGTGGCTGCACCAGCCATTCCCACCAACACTGTAAGAGGGTTCCCCTTTCTCCACATCATCATTAACATCTGTTTCCTGAGTTGTTAGTTTTAGCCATTCTGACTGGTGTGAGGTGGTATCTCATCATGTTTTTAATTCATATTTCCCTGATGTCAAGTGATATTGAGCATTTTTTCATGTGTCTGTTAGCCATTTGTAGGTTCTATTTGGAAAAAATATTTCTTCATATCTTCTGCCCATTTCTTGACTGGATTTTCTCTTTTATTGGATGTTGAGTTTGGTCAGTTCTTTATAGATTTTGGATACTAGCCCTTTATCTGGTATGTCATTTGTGAATGTCTTCTCCCATTTCACAGGCTGCTTTTTAGTTTTGTTGATGGTTTTCTTTGCTGTGCAGAAGCTTTTTATCCTGATGAAGTCCTGTTGGTTTATTTTTGCTTTTTTTTTTCTCTTGCCTCTGGAGACTTGTCTAACAAGAGGCTGCTGTGGTCGAGGTCAAAGAGGTGCTGTGTGCGCTCTTCTTTAAGATTTTGATGGATTCCTGTTTCATATTTATGTGTTTCATCCATTTTGAATTTATTTTTGTGTATGGTGTAAGAAAGTGGTCCAGTTTCATTCTTCTTTATGTGTCTGTCCAATTTTGCCAACAGCATTTGTTGAAAAGACTGGTTTTCAAAGTATCTTTCCTTTCTGTTGGGTTATCTATGCTTTTTAAATTGAGTATTGGAGTTCTTAGAGTTATTTCTTTCTCGGTTGTGTGTACAAGTTAATAAACTGTGTTTTTATTTTCTTTAAAGCATTTTCAATGAAAAAAGTTAATTTTAACACAAACAATTGCTCTTTTCCATTTAGTCAATGTTTTTTTTTTTTTTGTGCACTGCTTAAAAAATCTTTCTACTTAAGATGTAACAGATATGGGACGCCTGGGTGACTCAGTTGGTTGGGCGGCTGCCTTCGGCTCAGGTCATGATCCCAGCGTCCTGGGATCGAGTCCCACATCGGGCTCCTTCCTCGGCAGGGAGCCTGCTTCTCCCTCTGCCTCTGCCTGCCTCTCTGTCTGCCTGTGCTCGCAATAAATAAATAAAATCTTTAAAAAAAAAAAAGATGTAACAGATATTCATCTATATTTCTACTAAGAGGCTTACAGCTTTGTTCTTGACATTCAAGCAATGATCAACCTTTTAAAAACATATATTGGGGGTATCCAAATAAATATTTTTTATACAATAAAATAGTTTGTAAAATGTAGTTGGGATGCCCAAGTACAATAATTTTACAGACCTGTTGATGATTTGAGGAAGATGGAATAGAATGTCAAAACTGGAAGTAATGCAGTGCCTGGGTGGCTCATTCAGTTGAGCATCCAACTCTTGATTTCAGCTCAGGTCATGATCTCAAGGTCATAGGATTGATCCCCACTTTGGGCTCCCTGCTCCGTGGAGTCTGCTTCGGATTCTCTCTCTTCCTGTGCCTCTCCCCCTTTGTGCGCATGTGTTATATATAAATATATACATATATATATATATATCTTTAAAAAAAGAAACTGAAAGTGAGTATCACTGTTCCTACCATGAATGATGATAAACATTTGCCCAAATATTAGACATACATTAAAATTTTGAACTTTCACCTAAATGTAGTCAGATACTTCTGGATTTCACTATAAACAATTTTTATTTACCACAGCCATTAGATTGTTCTCAATCTGTCTCTTCTTTTACTCAGCTAATGTTTATTGAGTGCCAGCTCTGTGTCATCATGATTCCACTAAATGCCTATTTAGTCTTGCCTCATAGTTAATGAATACACCTGCATTTGGAATAATCAAATATTTTGTATAAAAAAAGAAATATATTTTCTTTCCTAGGTCTTCAGATTTAAAATGCAAAATGATTTCTTTATGCTGAAGCTAAACAACTTTGAATATATTTGGGGGAAATTAGAAGATAATTATCTATCCTCCAATGTATTTTCCTTACTACCTGTTCCCTCTCACTTCACTTTTTATTTCTTTCTAGAAGCTATATTCTTATGTTCTTTTCAAATTCTAAATTTAATATGCACAAATAATTATTTAAGTGCTTTGATACTTTTTCATTTTGTTGAAGGTGATTATTTTAAACCTGCTACCGAGACTTGATGAATCAACAATTATATTATATACAAAAATACATTGAGAGCATCTATTTATAGAAAATTTGTTTATCAAGATGAAGCATTCTTTTTTATAAGAATTCACTGTATCCATCTACTAGAGTGGATCAGGAGATAATTTTGAAATAGAATTAAATGAAAAAATAAATATAATTATATCTCATGACATATTTAGCATGTTTGAAGTCAAATAGATGAATTAATTTTCATGTCAGAAGTGGTAGTGATCAGATCATATTTTAGGCCATGTGCCAAAAATATGAATACACACACACACACACACACACTTTCTTCCATAAACTTTTTTTTTTTACATTCTTCCACAAACTTAATGGGAGATTTTATTTATTTTTTTTCTTTTTAATATTTTTATTTATTTATTTGACAGAGAGATCACAAGTAGGCAAAGAGGCAGGCAGAGAGAGGAAGGGAAGCAGACTCCCTGCTGAGCAGAGAGCCCCACACAGGGCTCAGTCCCAGGACCCTGGGATCATGACCTGAGCACAAGGCAGAGGCTTTAACCCACTGAGCCACCCAGGTGCCCCCTTAATGGGAGATTTTAAAAAGCTTTCTCTCAGTGGCAACAGAATTAAGGGTCAAAAAATTAGGAAGTTAAAAGTGGTTTGAAAAAAAAAAACTGGTTTGACCTGGTTGGAAACTCTGACTGAGTAAATATATGTAAACAGAATAGTGCCATGAGCAAAGGTGAAATGCACACTTTTTTTTTCAATCATCCACAAAATAGTTCAAAATCTACCACATTTAATATAAGTTTAAATAAATTACATAGGACTGAAATCATATGTATGATAGCGTATGTTCTCTCACTCCAGAGAATTCTCACCTCTGCATTCCCTTGCTCTCCTGTGTTATATTATTATAGTCATGATCATCCATCTGATGTTCTTTCGAAAAAGCATAAAAGCAAACTCTATAAATCACTTTCCATTTTTTGAGTGTCAGTTTAGTTAATAATGTTACCTGTAAATCCTCTTAGCTGGACACATACAAACTGCAATAACTTCAAACGCCCAGTACATGGAGGAAATAAGCAGGCTCTTTGCAAAACTGTTACTGTGTGATTCCTTTCTCCTCCCACAGTGGACCTTGCTTACCACAGGAGACTGAGGGATGGCACAGTGATAGCCTATAGATTAAATATTAGAGGACACTAGTTTATTTCTTATTTTCTTAAAGAATGGACAGAGAAGAAAATTTATTTTTTCCAGAGGGCCCCAAAAGAAAAACATTAAGAATTTCTCATTTTGTTTTTCCCACATCTTATTGCAAATTTAAAATTTTCACACACCCTGCTCTAGTTTGAATGTTTCTTTCTATGTTGTATTGGTTTGTGGCAGCACAGTGGGCACTGCTGATACTTCGTCCCATATCCCTGTGGCTGCCTGCAACGCCATTCCTCATATGCAACAGCTACTCACTGCAGGGCCCACCAGTCTCCTGTTTGTCTTCCTGAGACCTTTCTTGTTCTGCTGAAAGTAAGAAGAGTTAACACCCCACCAGCACAAACTTCAGTCAAAGGGGAATGGTCATTAGTGAATAAATACACCCACTTTCTTCTGGAGGCCAATTCTTAGGTATACTCCACTTGGTTTCTGGAGAGTTCTAAGCAGGATGAAGCCTTAATCACGTTAGCAGGAACCTGGTCATTAATTTATTCTTTACGGCTTTTCTCCCTTCATCTCCTACTTTCATTTGTGTTTCCTGGTACAATCCATACCCAAGGCCTTGTCTTAGATTCTTTTTTGAGGGTAATTAGAATAAGGACAGTTTGCATTATGCAGTACACATTTTCCTTTTCCTACTCTTGATAAAATGTCCACTTTCTGAAAGGAAGCCCCTCATGTTCTACCTTAGTTTTTATGAAAGAACTGTTAGCCTCTAGTTTAGGGGTATAAGCATGTGGCCTGGGCCTGTTTAAGCATGGTATCCTATCCCCCTTCACTCAGTGATTGAACCAAGCAGTCTAGCCATACATTTGATAGATGCTTGCTGACAGACAGCCTTTCTCTTCTTTCTGGGTCGCAGTTTCTGAAGATGCAGATCACAACTTCCAAAAAACAAAATAAAACAAACAAAAAAAACCCACCAAAAAACCCACAAAAGCTTGCCTGAAGGCGAAAGGAACACAACAGGAAAAGGGAAGGTAACTCAAAGAGCAATTCAAAGATAAAAAGGATGGGGTGCCTGGGTGGCTCAGTGGGTTAAGCCTCTGCGTTCGGCTCAGGTCATGATCCCAGGGCCTGGGATTGAGCCCCACATCAGGCTCTCTGTTCAGCGGGGAGCCTGCTTCCTCCTCTCTCTCTGCCTACTTGTGATCTGTCAAATAAATAAATAAAATCTTTTAAAAAAATAATAATTAAAAAAATAAAAAATTAAAAAACAAAGATAAAAAGAAAAGAAGAGTAAGAGGAAACTTCAAAATGTAATGTCTGGACTTCTGGTTCTTCTTGGGTCTCAGATATGGTCTCTGGGTTTCCCAGTTATCTGAGCATTTCACCACTACACTTTTCTGCCAAACCAATTTAAGATGGATTTCTGTTACTAAAGACTCAGAGTTCTGAGGATCATATATGCTTTATCAGTGGACACAGGTGAAAATATAAAAGTACACAGTGTTCCATTCTATGGTATGAGTGATATTTAATTTTATTTGAAGTATTCTGCTTTTCCATGGTGACAATACTTCTACCATGCAAGTAAGAAATGAATAATAATTCCTCTCAAACTTATCAATGCTTGGTTATTGTACTACAACTCAGCACAGAACAGAACATAATAAAATCACTTTTAAAATGTTTGTTGAAGATGAATGAATAAGGAAGATGTGAGATATATATATGTATATGTACATATATATATATACACACATATCATATATATGGTATCTGTGAGATATATATATGTATATATTATATATAAATGGAATACTATGCAGCCATCAAAAGACTGAAATCTTGCCATTTCCAATGACATGGATGAAACTAGAGTGTATCATGCTAAGCGAAACAAGTCAATCAGAGAATGACAATCATCATATGATCTCACTGATATGAGGATTTTGAAAAATAAGACAGAGGATCATTCGGGAAGGGAGGTAAAAATGAAACAAGATGAAACCAGAGAGGGAGGCACACCCTAAGAGACTCTTAATCTCAGGAAACAAACTGAGGGTTGCTGAAGGGGAGAGGGTGGGAGGGATGGGTGATGGACATTGGGGAGGGTATGGGCTATGGTGAATGCTGTGAATTGTGTAAGACTGATGAATCACAGATTTGTACCCCTGGGGCAAATAATACATTATATGTTAAAAAGGAATGGATGTTGAATTCTAGTAAAAAAAGAAAAAATGAAAAAAAAAATAAAGTGTTTTTTGAATGAATGAGGGAGGGAGCTTACGTGCAGATCCTATGGGGAAGAGTAAGCATGGCGTGTTTGGACAACTAAAAGGAGGCCAATATAGCAAATGTTTGACAAGCCAATGTGGTGCCAGAAGAGGTTGGGATGGTAAGCAGGTGGCCAGGTCAGGGCTACTAGGTGGCACAATCCCAAAAAGGACCTTCACATCATGGTTTATATATAAAGGGCACCTCTGGAGCACAACTCAAATGTGAATAGTGCCCTTCCCTCCTCCACACCAGGCTTCGTAGAGCAGCAGCCTGGGGATAGGTGATGAAGAGGCAGGAAGAGCTCTAGGTTGCCTCCATACCCAAGGAAATGGGGGAGAAAGAGTTTTGTTGTGAGAGAAATCTCACAGATAGCTAAGCTACTACTGACAAAGTTTTCATGCTTACCATTGTTTGTGGTTGATCTGTTTGTCTGTTCTGGATGCACACATTATTAGCAATCGCTATCAACAGGAAATTCCAACACATGGACTTACTTTAACCCATGCAAAAACATTTATGCATGCAATCCAGTTCTCAGGACTACAAAAATGCAAAGAATCTAGATGCAGTGGATTCTCAAAACTAAATAAAACCATCCTCGCATCCACTCCTACAACCTAACAGACAGCCTCCCTGCAATGTTTTGAATTATTTTCTTGTATTTTTTGTTGAGATTATTTATTCACACTTTACTTTGAATTTTTTTTAATGTATTAAAATGAGAACATTTTATTACATGTCACCTCCCTTGCAAGAATTGCCAAAAAATCATAATAAAGCCCACATGTGTTTCCTGAATGGTATGCAACTTTCTAATAAATAAGCAGAGTAAAATATGCAATCCTAATTTTACTCTATCCTGATATTTTCTGCCTAAGGTGTGTTCTGCCATAAAAGAACTTTGACGCAATCATATATGAGATTAGCATGTATTACAAGAAGAGTGGAAGCTTGCTTTTCTGCCCGCTTTCCAAAGAGTTGCATGGGTGCCTTAATGAGAAAATAAAATTTCTCTTTGTTTCATGTGACCAATGGCCTCCCAAAGGACAGTCCATTCCCTGACTCAGAGTGAAGTTAATTCTTTGGTTCATTTGCTGCAGAAGCCAGATATTCCTAGGCTTAAATGATGCCTCTGCCATGTTGAACCTCTATAACCTCTATAACATTTAATGTTTCTTAATCTCAGTGTTTTCAACTTTAAATGGGAATTATAATGAATTTGTCATAGTGTTTTTACTAGATATGAAAATATAAGTATCTAATGCAGTGTTTGTCACAGATGTTATTGCCATTTTATTACTGAATTTAATGGCATATCATTCATTTATAACTAAATTACAAATATATTCCATTTATTATCTAGATCTTGACCCCTCTTGGATATAAATGTATCTCAGGATGCCAAATACTGTCCTCTTGAGCACATCCTCCCTCCCAACTTGATGTGCTTCTCCAAATTGAGGATTTTTATTCTCCTTTCAAGAATGAACAAGTCTTAGCCATGTCGACACCTACTTACTATATTTTCTTTCTTGTTCTGAAACATAGAGCATGTTGATCCTGTCATTTTATCCTCCATGTTTGTTAATCTTGCATTCATTTTTTGCTCTCTCTTTCTGTGCTTCATTCTGGTAATTCCCTCAGCCATATTATATGGTTCATTAATTTTTTCTTCTACTCCAACCCACACATCGAATTTTAATTAGTCAGTGGTAGGTGCTATTTAGGGATGGGCAAGGCAATCACCCTCAACCCTGACTGCACATAGAATTGCTTGGGGAGCTTTAAAAATCCTGATATTGAGCCTTGATCTCAGACAGTTTAATTAGAATATCTGGGAATGAGGAACTAGACAATAGTAGGTTTTAAACTTCTGCAAATGATTTCAATGAGGAGCCACTTGTGAAGATTTCTGGCAAGAGGCAAGAGAGAGGCCTCAGCTTCACATCAATTTGGAGGTGAGCCGTGTATGGGACCTGACTGATGACAGCAGAATGAAAGAATAAAATCCAACTTAGTTGAGCTCTTACACGTTTTAAAAGACAATAACCCACTTTGAATGTGCTTATTGTGCTTTTCAGCTTCTAAAAGAGAACTAATTTTCAAGAAACATTTATTTATAGTTAAATTCCAAAATGAAAATTCTAAATTGGTAGCTGCTACTTATTATAATTTTTTGTCCTTTCAAATTAATGGATGATGCCTTTCTATATCAGAGTAAGTTTGGTGTATGTGATGGGAAAGTTTAAGTACAATGAAAATGATAGTAGTAAATGTTGTGTTTGAGTATCTTCTGTATGTTTGGCACTTTATATGTCTTCATCTAATTTTTACGAGAAGTTGGTTATTATTATCTTCCTGCTTTGCAGTTGAGGAAACAAACATAGGAAGATTCAGCAAACTGCCCAAGTTTGCACAACTCCTGAATGACAGAGCTCTGATTCCAAACCCAAACATTCTAACTTCCTTATCCTTCTGCCTTTAATAGTTATTCATTGCTTATTGGTATATACAGCCATTATTCAAGTTGATTGCATTGCCTGGAGAATACCTACTTCCAGTCCTCTGACATCTGTTGGGAAGCCATGGCCTGTTGTCTTTGGCCAACTATATGTACAGGTGTCTCCCTCCTGTAGCGATTTTCCAGTGGTTAGCCAGAAATACTTTCCAATCCTAA
>RCUC01146753.1:0-75002 GCA_003697995.1 Taxidea taxus jeffersonii | reverse complement strand
TTCACTATGTTTTAGAACAATTACTAACATAAAGAGGAAGTGAATCTAGGGGGAAATTTGTAAATGCCCATGAGACCGAGAAGTCCCATTTTTTCCAAAAGATGTTTTTGGACCACAAAGCAGAAAGAAATATTGGAGCTTTTTTTTTTTCCTTTCCCTTTTTTTAAAAAAAAATTATTTATTTATTTGACAGACAGAGATCACAAGTAGTCAGAGAGGCAGGCAGAGAGAGAGGAGGAAACAGGCACACTGCTGAGCAGGGAGCCCGATGTGGGGCTCGATCCCAGGACCCTGAGATCATGACCTGGGCCAAAGGCAGAAGCTTAACCCACTGAGGCACCCAAGCGCCCCTCCTTTCTTAATATAGGTATCTGGTATGTATCTCCTTAACATTCTACCACCCCCCAATCATTTCAAAGAGGTAAGAAATGACCAGATTCCCAGGGAATAGCCATGTCACTTGGCTTCACAGGCTTCATGCCTGGTGAGTGGAGAATAGAATTTTCTTGCAAAAACAGGCCAGGAAAAGTCTCCACAGAAGGTTCCTTGGTGTTATTCTGGACACTTCCCCTGCCTTTAAGGGAAGACAGGAAATCCATGAGACCTTGAGACCATGGTCTTGCCACCACCTTCACTAACAACATTTTGCTTCACAGTATCCTAGACACGGCATCATACACATCAGACCAGAGAGCAAGCAACTTACTCCTTTGTTGGGTTTGAGCCCAAATGATCCCGAGTGAAGAGTTAAGAGGTATTTAACAGACAGAAACAGATAGAAACAGAGCCTGGGTGGCTCAGTGGGTTAAGCCTCTGCTTTGGGCTCATGTCATGATCTCAGGGTCCTGGGATCAAGTCCCACATCAGGCTCTCTGCTCAGCGGGGAGCCTACTCCCCCCCTCTCTCTGCCTGCCTCTCTGCCTACTTGTGATCCCTCTCTCCCTATCAAATAAAAGCAAAATCATTAAAAAAAGAAAGAAAGAAAAAAACAAGCCCAAGCTTGATCAGCTCGAGCTACAACTCCTGAGGGGCTTTCTAGGTTCTGGAGTATCACAGTTCACCTCTGTGTCCCCTTTCTCCCCACCCAAGCTTGCAAGGGCTCTGCAGAGAGCACGAACCTGGATCTTCAGGCCACTGTGAACTAGCTGTGTGACTGGAGAAAGTCACTGGCCAGTGTCTGAAATTCCATTTCTTTGTAAAAAGATGGTTTTGGACTAGGTGGCCTCTAGGCCTCCTTGAACCCAGACGTCCTGTCCTCGGTGGAGCCTCCCTTCCATGCGGTGACTACACAGGCTCACAGGCTCGGAATGCATCCCCAAGAAGCTCGGTGTGAATTCTCCCTTTGTCCTCCACATACTGTCTTCGCCGTGCTCTTCCGTGATCGGAATCTCGGGTTTGTCGGGGACTCCCGTCTACCATTCATTTCTTCCTGTTTTCCTCCTTTCCATACATCGCTTGTTCATATGGAATGTGGAACAGAATCAGGGCTTAAAAATTTTGTGGAGCTCCAAAATATGACATTTAAAAAAATTTGTTTTCATTTTTATATACATAAAATACATTGTCTATGCCAGAGAGGGAGTATGTATGTCATACCAGTGATTGAAAAATAGAGATAATCCATTCCCGCTTCACTCTTGGGCCTTCTCTGCTGCCCCCAATCTCTCACCACACTGGTCTAGGCCAGCTCACAGGGCAAATTTTCTCTTCCACAGCTGCTGTTCCAAAATGGCTGCCACAAATCATCGTGAATTCCCAATAATAGAGACCGTATTTTTTTGAAAAATCAACTCCGTTAACTCCGTACTGGTGGCCAAGGAAAGACAAATTCCCTTGGTCACCTTGAACTCGGACAAAAGATCTACCTTGTCAGTATGTCAGGGAATTGAGTGCTTGGAGAAAGGCTTTGCTCTTTCTCTCTTCTCCTGAAACGGGAAGTGGGACAACAGGATCATCTCCCTGACCCCAGAGATGGGAGCTTTATGTTGAGAATGGCAGAGACACCTTCCAGCCTGGGTCCCTAGATAATCTCACAGAGTGGTCCTGTCTTCCTGCCTTAAGTTGTCTGCCCAGCTCTGGACAGTTACTCATCAAGCTCGAGTTGCTTCATCAACCTCCAGAGCATTCCAGTTCCCACCCCAAACCGTTACCTACAACGATGCCCAGCATCGCTACCAGGTTAGCTTGTGTGCATCACTTGTAGCACCACACTCTTCCCCTTCCTGAAAATTGGAATGACATATCCTCACATGTAGCCTCTCCTGTATTTGAAATTTTAAAAATATCTCCAAGAGCGGTCAGCAATCTCACTGCAAGGTAATGGAATGGAAATCCAGGGCTGCAATGCAATGAAAATTGCTCGCAGAAAAAATTCTGAAGATAAAGGAACAACTTCTTGTGGATTTTGAGAGAAGTTCCAACTCTTATTTTTTTCCCCTCAGTTTCCAAGAGGATAACACTGTCCTACGACTACCAACTAAATTGAGCCCCAGAAAATATACCTCAATTAATAGGGTGACCTTTAAAAAAAAATTAAAATATAGGAGCCATTGGCCTTCAGCCCTCACTAGAATATATCAAGGTGAAATATCTGGGTTCTCTGCTTGCCAAGTAGAGTTCTAGAAATGGGATCCTAAAACGTTGCAGGTTATGATCCTCAGAAACAGATTCTGAAACAGATTGAAATGTGAGAGGTTTCTTAGGGGGTGCCCTCAGCACCAACACCTGTGTGACAGGGAAGGCGGTGGACTCCCGCAGAGGGAAAATTGAAGTGTGACGTACTCACAGCAAACCTCAAACCGTCTCCCAGACAAGAGCCCTGGAGCTGGGACGGCCCCTTGTAATCCTCTTAGACGAAGGTCTGGGGGCCCGTCTTCACAGCCTGAGGTAGGCAAGTCTTTGGAGGCAGGGAGCTCTGGGGAGATGTGTGACTCTGGAGAAAGTAGCTCTTCACCAAGAACAATTTCCAAAGAGCCAGTCGACTGACTGCTATTGGCCCAATACCCTCCCGGCAGCCTGCAGGGATGAATGTGTGGGTCCCGAAGGTGTGCCATCTGGGGAGGGTTGCACAGCACCCACTGAGTACAGCTGTGCTAGAAGAGAGTGAGGCCCCAGACATCAGACTCTACCTCATAGTTTTTTATCTGGATTAAGGAGAATCACTAAGCCCAGAAATTTTTATAATTTCGACTATTCTCACAGCAATGCAGAGGGTGCTATTATTTCTAGAAATCTGGACATGAAAGCAAAGGTATCTTGGTCTCCAGGTTACCTTCACATGCTAATGGTTTTTGCAAAGTCAGACATGTTCACTGGATTCAGAGAATTTGTTAAGTTCCACTACCTTGTCCCATGCCCCACAACCGGCAGAACTCAGGACACTCTCACAAATGCTATCTTCCTGTGCAGGGTCACCCCATGGAGTCAACTGAGTTGTGGGGACATGGGATCTGTGTCTGGAACTCAGAGTACATATGCTCATTCCTCAGTGCAGAGGCCAGAGTGGAGCCGAAGGATGAGCAAGAAAGTTACCCACCAGAGCACACGTGTTCACCTTCTGTGACACTCAGACAGGAATGTGTTTTAAAGTCCATTTTTAAGTGGGAGTATCTCAGAAGAAACTTCTGAAGATTAACCTCTGCAGGCTTAGGAGCTTACCAGAAAGTTTTTTATTTAAGTCAAGCTTCAGACTTCTGCTCATTAATAGGTGTTTTCAGGCATTGTAGTTAAAGCGCTTACATTTCTAACACCCTATCAAACAGTTTATGTCTACCCTGTTAAAGAACTATGCTTTTCTTGGCTCCTTCCAACCTCTGTGCTTTCTACTCCTGGGTTGGGAACATGGAAGGTGTTGAACTTTTCAACATGTCCCCCTTTACATCTGGTGTTTTCTCACCTAGACATCTTCCGATGGTGGACAACCCACTTCGGTGCTCTCAGGAGCTGATGACATTTTGCTTTCCCACATTTGCATCCCGCATTCCCAGGAATGGCCAGATAGGGCAGTTCCACCACTTGGAAAATGTGTACCCAGCCTCCTGAAGATTCCTCAGGCTGTTCTGAGATATCAGCATTAGCAAAAACAGATTACGAAAAAGTCCTCAATGTCCACCGAAGAGAATACACATATGTCTCCTCACTTGTTAAAAAGTTTGCACAAACTACTCCTACATCCCCACCAACAACAGTGAAAGTCTTTCAGAGGTAGCTTCCAAATATTTTGTTCATGGGCTTTCTAGAACGCTGCTGGTTTCATGTCTCAAAGGAGTTGTGTAGCTGTGTGCAGGCATGTGTGATAGGATATAGGTAGGAGTGACCTAGGCAGGTAAATCTTTCCCCTCTGGCCTTCAGTATTTGCCAAGCCATTTTTTAAAATGCTTATTCATTTATTTATTTGTCAGAAAGAGAGAATGAATTGGGAGAGAGGTGGGGGTAGAGGGAGAGGGACAGGCAGACTCCCACTGAGTACGGAGCTGGACGTGGGGCTCAGTTTCAGGACTGTGGGATCATGACCTGAGCTGAAGGCAGATGCTTAACAGACTGAGCCACGCAGGTGCCCTATCTATCTATCTATCTATCTGTGCCAGGCCACTTTTCATCCTCTCTGAAGAAGGGCATAGGAAACCATGACAAACTCAAATGGAAGCCCACAGTGTTGGTCCCCTTATTTTAGTCTGTTCTTCTTGATCTTATACTTAAAAGCATTATTGAAACAGCATTAAAATCAACATATATTTACAAAAATCAAATGAAAGGCTTTCAACAATCTCTCCTTGCTACGAGGAAAGGGGCCTTCGCCCCACAGCTCTATGCAGAGCATCCTTGACCTCCTTGTTCCTCAGGCTGTATACAACAGGGTTCAACAGGGGAGTGATGACCGTGTAGGTCACAGAGATGAGCCTGTCCTGCCCCAGGGAACTCTGGGATTTGGGCTTGAGATAGATGATGGAGGCACAGCCATAGTGGACAATGACCACCGTGAGGTGGGAGGCGCAGGTGGCAAAGGCCTTCTTCCGGCCCTCGGCTGAAGTGATCTTAAGGATGGCAGAGATGATGAGGACGTAGGAGATGAAGACCAGGCCCATGGGTAGAACCAGGACACAGACGCTGACAACAAAGTTGATGATCTCGTTGACAGTGGTGTCCATGCAGGCCAGCTTCAACAGGGGCCTCACATCACAGAAGAAGTGAGAAATGACAAAGGCATCACAGAAGGGCAGGCAAAACACAGATGTTACCTGGACAATGGCCATGCCCAGACCAATTCCCAGTGATCCGGATGCTAACTGGACACAGACCTCTTTATTCATGATGACCAAGTACCGTAGGGGGCTGCAGATGGCCACATAGCGGTCGTAGCCCATGGCCGTGAGCAGGAAGCAGTTGTTGATGCCAAAGGTGAGATAGAAGAAGAGCTGAGTGGCACAGTCTTGGACAGCAATGGGCTGTTGGGGGCTCAGGAGGCCAGAAAGCATACGGGGAATGATGGCCACAGTGTAACAGGTCTCAGAGAGGGATAACATGCTCAGGAAGAAGTACATGGGGGTATGGAGGTGACGGTCCAGACGAATAATAGTCACGATGACAACATTGCCAGAGAGAGTCAGCAGGTACAGAGTTAGAAAGACAACAAATAAGACAAGCCTGTGATGCCACCCAAAGCTGGAGAACCCTTCCAAGAGGAACTGGGTCACAGCAGTGGAGTTTGGCATTGACATTGAGAGAGGTCTAGGTCCGAGCAAAGGACAGGTGTGACGAGCCAACCGCAAAAGAGAGTAGGCTTAACCAAGGCCTTCAGCAAAAAGCAATGCCCCAGACCTCAAGAGTCATCAGTATCTGCTGCTGTCATCACCTTTGCCCACCCTCTTCTTTGGCTCTACAGAAGTGTTACCCCAGGACCCTGAGACTGATGGCAGAGAGAGATCTGGGAGGAACAGTAGAGACAGAATAAAGGAAAGATGAGTAGAAGTAATTACCCAGACATCAGCGAGGTGAGTCCAGGTCAAGGAAGAAGCTCAGCACTGCAGTTCCTCCTCAAACGCTCTTGAATTAGCTGGGAAGGATCTGGCGAGGAACAGTAAGTAAAGTGGAAGGCAGAGGAGAACTGAGGTTGACCGCCTTCCAACACTGGTCAGAATGCACTGTCACTGCCCAGTGCACCAGCCCCAGCCGGCAAGGATTTCTGCTCCCCCAGAACCCTACCTATGTCCTAGGCTTCACTTCCCTAAGCCCCGAACCTAAAAATCCCTGGTGATCATGAAAGACTAGAAATGGGAGCATTTCAATAAAAAGTTCCTCCCGAAAACCCCGCACCAAGTATCCTCCAGGACCATAGACAATGGTTTGATAAGTCCCAGCAGGTATGAGTTTAACTCCTTGAATTCGAGCAGAAAACAGGATGGAACAAATCCAAGGATATCCCTTCGAGTAGGGAATGGGTTTTCCTAGTGTGAGAGCAAAGATAAAATTCACCTAATTGGAGAAGGACCAGATGTTCTACTATTTCCTTCAACTTTGCACATTCCAAGTTGAGATAGGAATAGAAAGGAACTTCTCTCATGTGAGCTCAGAATTGGAGACTACAGTGGCAGGTTTAGCCTTGCCGTTTAAACCCGTATCTACTCCTGATAGAACACACCATGTTTAACCATCATCTCCAACCAGAGAGCTGAGAATCATCCCTTTCCATCTGGAAAACATCCTGAAATTCTGTCATCTCTGTCCCCCCCTCCCTGTGCTTTCCACCAACACCCAGCTTCTGAGCACAAATAATCATTCTCTGCAGGGTCCGCAATGGTCTCCCAGTCAAGCTCCCTCATTGCAGTGACCTTGGTCCAAGTCCAAGCCTGCCTCCTGAATGTGGTCATAACATTCTTTAAAAAAAAAAAAAGAAAGAAAGGAATCTGCTAATGGGATTCATCCGAAGCATATGAAAATGCAAACTCAAAAAGATTTACGCACCCTTATGTGTACTGCAGCATTACTTACAATGGCCCAATTACACCAGCAACCCCAGTGTCCACCAACAGATGATGGATAGAGATGTGGTATATACACACAATGGAACATTACCCATCCACAAAGGAGGATGGAAGCCTGCCATCTGCAACGTGGATGGACCAGAGAGTCTAATGCTCAGCGAAGTAAGTCAGAGAAAGACAAAGGACATCCAATCTCACTTACACGTGGAACTTAAAAGACGAATACAACAAAGAAGAAGAAAGGGATAAACCCCCAAACCAGACTCTTTATTATAGAGAACAAACTGATGGTTACCAGAGGGGAGGTGGCTCGGGAAGGCGTGAATGGGCGAAGGAGATTAACTGTCCACTAATGGTGATGAGCCTGGAGTAGTGTATAGCAGTGCTGAATCCTCTATATCACACACCTGGAATCAGTGCAACGCTGTATGTTAACTCCACTGGAATTAAGACAAAAATTTTAAAATCTCATTATAGAGATTTCCTGCATAAATTCCTTCAGTGGCCACTCGAAATGTGAAGCATGGTATTTAAAATCATTTGTAAATTGAGTATAGCAATACCTCTTTGGAGTCACCGTGAGTATTAGAGGGTTAGTGTATTTGAGGAGTTTGACACAACACTGGGTACGGGGAGGGGTGTTCAGCCCAGGCTTGCAGGATTTTTAAACAAGCCTATGATCACATCCAGCCTTGATTTATAAATTTCATCATTTCCCTTCCAATTGCTTATATGGACTTTTTTATGTGCTTTAAAAATCTTTCTTGAAGGTTTAAAAAAAGATCTTTCTTGAAGGGCACTGACCAGATTCGTGTAGTGCTCTACGTGCCATCCCAGCAGAGGTATGGGTCTGGTAGGACAAGATTTTTAGTTTTGCTTTTAATCTGACTCTAAAAGATGCCCAACATTTTCTTAGATCACAGTAGCCCATCCAGTTGATACATCTAGGAAAAGTCTGTAGTGACATCCAGATCGCGTACGCATGTTAAAATGGATCGTTTGGAACCCATCGCTCAAAACCATCGTTTTCATGATACTCGCACACTTACATTGAAATTCATCCAGGTTATTCTTGTAACTTAATTTCACTTTCCTGGCAAAAGATTTTACTCATGCCTATACCCTAGAATATTTCTTTTTCTTTCCTCCTCCAGACCGTCAGCCAGCTCTAAATTAGCAGCACCTGAAACAATTCTATCCCAGGGCTGTTATGTGGGTAGACTCAGCAGAACGACCAGTAAAGCCCCACAGAGTGGGACGGGGGGAATGAGAAACACGGGCTCGAGCAGGTTCACTCATCCAGGGTGTAAGATGGAGGTGAAGGAGGAGAGAGACCAAAAGGTAAGGAGGGTCCGGACAGAAACCAACCTCGAAATTCAGACCATAGTTTCAGCATTGAGGTGATTACCATTTCTTCTTTTCAAATAAATGATCAAAAAAAGTGAGACAAAGCCTGTCCCTAACCCAATCTTGGATGAATATACTTCTCACTTGCTTTTTTTTTTCTCCAGGGAAAACTTGTTTATCTCATTGATCTCTGATTTTTTTTTTTACATCTACTGTGAATAATAAAATTTTGCTTCCAATCCAAACAAAACCACTCCTTCAGGGAGTGGTGTTGAGTACATCATGAACTGTGAATGCAGCACTGGTATCAGGAACACAAAGAAACCAAGCAATGGTCCTTGCCCTCACGGAGCTTGGACGCAGCTGAAGGTCCCTCAAGTCTTACGTCCCTCCTCCCTCCATTAGCTCCCATATACACACATCCGACGTGATAAACATCACAAGACTCGGTATGAGAGATCTCGTTCCCCCTTCTGCAGACCATCGCTGGCCCGGACAACTCTGCTACATTCAACATGCTTCATCCCAGCCCATAAGGAAGTGAAACTCACCAGCAGTCCGCTCCTCGCTCTTCTGAGAGTCACAGCCCTCCACTCGGGAAATCTGCCTGCAATCACAGATATTTTTTTTTTAAACTTATAGTTATAAAGCATTTCCCAGTTTTTGTCAATACCTTTCCTGAAATTATATAAAATCCATCATTCACCCGAGTTTGGATCACTGTAAAATATTGCTACCCTACTAAAAGCCTACACATCTTCTTATCTGAGGTTGCTAACATCTCACTAAGCCGAGCTGTGGTTTACAAGAACTCCTCCTTCACTGGCTAATCTTGAGCTAACACCCAGATTGTGATACGGAAAGGAAACTAGAAAGGAAGGAAACAATGCATCACCCCATCTTCTAGCGCCTGAGCCTGCAAGTGAGAGACAGAACAAGTCCCATTAAATTCCTCTAGATTCTCACAGCCTCCTCTGACGGAAGCTCCTCTTTGAGTCACAAAGCAGTAACTCCGGCTTGAGGTTTCTTAACAAGGCGCAGATTGCTTGTCCCCGACTCCTGGGTCTCCTCCCCCCACAACAGCACTGAGTCCTCCCAAGTGACCGATAGCGGAGGGCACAATCCAAACAGCACAGTGTCTAGAGACCTCATTACTCAGGAAGCTCCTCTCCTAATCCTGGGATTAATGTTTTGAGAGAGAAAGTTGGCTTGGCTCTTAGGAAAAATCTCTGGGGTGAAAAGGCTGATTTCAAAATTCATTAGTTCGGGCCATGGTCCTGCTAAGGTATGTGTCATACTTCTCTGGTGCCAAAGGAGAGGAGCTTAAGACCTTATGGAAATGACTCTTTACATATGGTGCAAGGGAAGCAGCAACGGTCGGGCAGGATTTAAGCGTGGACCCCTGCGGCCGGGTGCACAGAGGGCTGAGCCTTCAGCTAGCCCGCTTCAAGCCAGTTGAAAATCCCAGGGTACCATCAGCAATCCAGTCTCTTCATCACTTCTGTTGTAAGAACTTGAAACTTTTAAAAAAGGTTTTATTTCAATCCCAGTGAGTGAACGCACAGTGTAACCTGAGTTTCGGGTGCACAACACAGTGATTCAGCACTTCCTACAACACCTGGTGCTCATCCCAAGTGTATGCCTTCATCCCCGTCCCTGTTTCACCCCCTGCCCACGACCATCAGTTTGTCTCCATGGTTAAGAGTCTGTTTCCTGGCTAGCCTCTCTCTTTCTACCCCCCTTTGCTTGTTGGTTTTCTTTCTTAAATTCCACAGATCAGTGAAATCGTATGGTGTTTCTCTTTCTCACTTTTTTACCTTTTTTAAAAATTGAAGTAGAGTTCACACATGATGTTACACTAGCTTCAGGTGTGCGACGTAACTGTGTGTTATGCTGTGCTCACCACGAGGGCAGCTACCATCTGTCGGCGCGCAACAGGAGTACAAGTTCACTGACCGTGTCCTCTGTGCTGTAGCTCTCCTCTCCGTGGCTTGCTCTACTTTTAACCACTCGCTCTTGTCTCTCCTCCGATCGCCTCACGCCTCGCATCATCCTGAAGCCCCTGGCCAGGCCATCTTCCGGAGAACACATCCATCTAACTCCCCGCAGCCCAGACAAATGTAGCTTTGAACTAGGGGAAAGTTGGCACTCAGCTGCCACGTATTTTAAACTCTTTCGTCATATCCGTTGCATTGATCTTACATCCCTAACTCACCTTTGGAGACTCTCATTCATCTCCTCTTGCGGGGTACTTACAGCTGTTACTAACCAAAGTAATTGCTAACATTTCTGATACACAGTTCTTCTCCACTAGGTACTAAACTATGCAGTGCACATGTTAATTCACCGAAGCCTAACAATGAATCTATGGGGTGACATTACTATATGCATCTTCGGAAGAGAAAACGGGCACAGAAATGTTATGGAGCTTTCTCTGGGACACAGAGCTGACAAAGGAGAAACCATGACTTAAACTGGAAATCTGGCTTCAGAAGAAACACTAGCACAAGTGTGGACACAGAATTAATTCCCATGACCGTTGGTTGGGTGGAATGTAACTGAAACTGGGCTCAGTGGTGGTACTTCAGGGGACTGGAACCAGGGAGGCAGCGTGGATGGTGGAAAGCAGCAGACTAGTGTTTGTTTACCACGCCCAGTGGCCACATCTGCCACTAATCTGGTTGGCATTTGGATGGACGCGTCTCTGCTCCGGTCCTCCTCCTTCTTCTGTGAGTGAGGATGTCACAACGTGACGATGGTGAGAACAGGTGAGGAGAGGGATGCCACGCCAGATGCTGCCCTCCCTCTGTGTCCTTCACGCGGCTCTGAGTAACGCACAGAAACATGATGCCATAGACGTATACTGAATGTCACTATCCCCATTTTACAAATGAAGACTCTAAGGTTAAACAAGAGAAGCAAGGCGCCTGGGTGGCTCAGTCGTTAAGCGTCTGCCTTCTGCTCAGGTCATGATCCCGGAGTCCTGGGATTGAGTCCCGCATCGGGCTCCCTGCTCAGCGGGAAGCCTGCTTCTCCCTCTCCCACTCCCCTTGCTTGTGTTCCCTGTCTCTCTGTCTCTTTCTCTCTCTCTGTTAAATAAATAAATAAAATCTTTAAAATAAAAAAAAAAAAAAACAAGAGAAGTGGAGTAAGTGGGGCTTTCCAGGGTTCGCCCACCCCAGCTGCTCTTCACACGTGCAGACAATCGAAAGGACCGAATTCTCATTCTTCCATCTCTACAGTGATGTTAGAATGACTCTAAGAGGTGGCGTAGCTTCCACGTCAGTGAATGATTGAGGAGCCAAGGTTCCATGAAGAAAGCACATGTAGGAATGTTAGCCTAACACCCATGATTTGCAGCTTCTTCAAGGAACTGTAATTTCTTGTGTACGGGCTTTGATCAAAGCACTAAAGCAAGATGAGCAGAGGCTCTGACTTCAGGGCCACCCTCTAGGTGAGCAGGAGAAGTGGAAATGAACCCTCATGAGGACTGAAACCAGCTTCAATCTCACGCAACCCCTACTTACCGATCGCTCCCCTCTCCCCAGTCTAAGGACCTGCTAGGAAGTAAAACAGAGGAAGGTCATACAATGTGGAGACTGAACTTAGCTTTACAACTTTTCCACGTGCAGCAGTAAACCACTGTCTGCGGACCCAGGAACCCGCCACTGGTTTTCTCATAGCCTACAAGCTGTTATGATGGTCTTTGCAATTTTGCAATGATTGAAAAAAGTTTAAAAAGGGTACTATTTTGTCAAATGAAAATTGTGTGAAATTCAAATTTCAGTCACCATAATCAAAGTTGGGTTTACTTTTTTTTTTTTCTTTTTTAAACCACAGCCTCACTCACCCACTTACGTACTACCCCTGGGTTGGCCTCACTCATCCACTTACGTACTACCTCCGGCTGCTTCTGGGCTAACATTCAATGGCAGCATTTAACAGCTGTGACAGAGACATTTGGCCCACAGATCCTGAATAATTTGCGATCTGGCCCCCTTCAGGAAACGTTTGAGGGCTTCTGGTGTAAAGTGTCCAGGGTACAATAAAAATGCACTAAACATACCAGGATAAAATACCAAAGGGCTAAGAATCAAGACAGGGGAAAAAACCACTCAACAGAAACAGACTCATAAAAAAGTCACTGTGTTAAAGGTATAGATACAACTCTGAGATAAATATATTGTGGGAGACGTACCCTAAGGCAACCCACCATCAGTCACATCCACAGATAATCCTCTGTGTGTGAGCATGGGCAGAGCTGTGACTTGCCCCTCTGCAACAGAGGACAGCACGGGTGAAGGGACGTCACTCCCATGCTCACATTACATCCTATAAAAATCCGCCTTAGCAGACAGGAGCAAGAGACCCTCTCTTGCGGACTCTACAGAAGTAAGCTGCCAAGTTTTAGGAGGACTCCCAGGAGGTCATGTGGCACCTGGAGGAAGACAGCAACCTCAGCAGACAGCCAGTGAGAAAACACAGCCTCCATCCTAGAACCACAAGGAATCAAACTGCCAACAACCACATGGGGCTGGAAAAGAATACCGAGGTCCAGAAGAGAACACAGCCCAGCTAACACTTTGATTTCCAGTTCGTGATACGCTGGGCAGAGGACCCAGTCCAACTATACCCAGAACACCTGACCTGTGGAAACCACCATATGGTACATGGGGGTTGTTTTAAGCTATCTCATGTGTGCCTATTTGAGAAATAATGAGAAAATGAATGTAAATATGTCACACGTAAAAAATTGTGATTTGTTGTGAAGCAATAAAAAACTAATTTTATTGTGTTGAAGAAAATAGGTGACAGATTGTGGAACCACACAGAGAACTGGAAACTATTTTTTTAAATAAAGTGAAAACATCTGAAATTTAAAGATATAATAACTGAAACTAAGAACTTAATAGAATAGTTGAAGAAGCCCACTAGAAAAAAAGCAGAGATAAAAATCAGTGAATGAGAATCAGTAGAAGATACCCAAGCTGGAGCACAGAGAGGGGGAAAACGCGGTGTATATCAAAGAGGGAAAGAACCAAACAGAACCCCGGGAAAGGTCCAGCATGTGTGTCACTGGAGTGACAGGTGGACAGGAAAGATAGAATGTGTCAGAGGCAAGAGATGAAGAAACAAGGCCACAAGTTTTCCAAACCTGAAGAAAGCATCACATACAGATTCACCCTGAACTGCATGTAAGATATCTACAAACACCTCCCCACCCCAGCAAAATGGGTGTAGACATGTTGTGTAAGATGACTAAAAGATAAAGATTAAAAGAAAAAGCCTTTGAAGGAGCTAGAAGGAAAAAAATACATTATTTTCAAGGAATACCAGTAAGACTATGAACTGGCTTCTTTTGGGGGGGGGACTTTAAAGATTTTATTTATTTATTTGTCAGAGAGAGAGCGAGCGAGCACAGGCAGACAGAGAGGCAGGCAGAGGCAGAGGGAGAAGCAGGCTCCCTGCCGAGCAAGGAGCCCGATGTGGGACTCGATCCCAGGACGCCGGGATCATGACCTGAGCCGAAGGCAGCCGCTTAACCAACTGAGCCACCCAGGCGTCCCTGAACTGGCTTCTTAATAGCAATGAGAAACAGAAGTCAATGGAATGCCATCTTCAAAGTGCTGAAAGGGAATGGATGCCACATGAGAAGTCTGCACTCCAGGAAAATATCCTTCATGGAGGAAAAACAAGCAAAACAAAAACAGTTTCAGAAATGGAAAAAAAAATGAGGGAATTCCTCATCAGGAGACATCCATTAAAGAAACACAGAGTTCTTAAGATAGTAGGAAAATCCAGCCCAGATGCAAACCAAATGAAAAACAACCAAAATGAATTTTAAAATAACAGAGAAGATAAATGTATGGGCAAGTATCAATTAATATGATGCTAAATATTATCCATAAAATTAATGTCTTATGGATATGTAAATATTTGTAGAGTTAAACTATACAATAACATTAAAATGGGGGGTAAATCAAATTCAGGTTTCACAAAATCTTTGCTTGGTCCTTGAAATATAATCTCCAAAATAACCATTAAAATGATATATAAGTGACAAATAAAAGGAAAAGGAATAATAAAAACACCTGGTTGACTTATTTCACTTAGCATAACTTCCTCCAGTCCTATCCATGGTGAATAACATAATAAAAAAAATGAAAATAAAAATAAATAAATAAAATATAGAAATACTTGGTTATTCTAAAATAAGATAAAAAGAGAGAAAATGTACATAAAAATAGGGAAAAGTAGAAAACAAATCCTGACATGGCATATTTAAACCCAAAGATATCAGTAGTTTCATGTATATAATAAAATGTAAATTTCATTACATGTAAAACTATAAGTTATAAATTTCACTACATATATAATAAAATGTAAATTTCATTTAGTGTAAAATAATAATCCAATTAGTAGACAAAATTGTCACTCTGGACAGGAAAACAAAATTTTGTTTACAACAGACATACCTTAATTATCAGCATACAGAAAGATTAAATGTAAAAGAATGGGGAAAATATCACGTAAACACTAATCAAAAGAAAGTTACTGTTTTATGTAAATATCAGAAATGAAGATTTCACATTTTAAGAATCTGAGGCTGATTTTGTGATCTGGTGGAGCTTGGAGAGAGTGCCACACGTATGCTAGAAGACTAGGTATTCTACTCCTTCTATGTGTAGTTTTCCACAAATGTCAGGTCAAGTTGGCTGACAGGGCTGTTCAGGTTTTCTTCATCCTTACGGATTCTCTGCCTGGTTGTTCTATAAATTACTAAAGTCGAATTGTTGAACTTCCCAACTCTACCTGTTGAACTATTTCTCCTTTCAATTCTGTTCTTTTTGCTTTATGGATTTTGGGGCTCTGCTCTCAGGTGCATATGCATTTATGATTTTGTATCTCCCTAACACACTGACTCTTTCATCAGAAACATATACATTTCTTTGTCTCTTGAAATATTCCTTGTCTGAAAGTCTATTCTGACTGGTACTAACACAGCCATTCCCGCTCTCCTATGGTTACTGTTTGCGTGGTGTATCCACTTACAACCATTACTTTCAAAGTACCTGTCTCGGATTCTAAAGCTACGTCCCAAAGACAGACGACCACCTATATCTTGCTGTTCAAAATCCGACAATCTTTCCCTTTTAACCTAAGGGTTCCATGCATTCACTTCTAATGTAGTTAAGGCTGTGAATGGATTAATGCTTTTCCTTTCACTGGTCGTTTCCGATTTTCATGTCCTTTCATTTCTCTGTTCCGCTTTTACTGCCTTCTTTTCTGTTAAACAACTTTTTTATTGTACCGTATTGATTCTTCTGCTGATCTTAAAACCAGATTTTTTTAAGTGTTTGTTCTATGCTCAAATCATCACAGTGAAGTTCAAGTTAACAGAGTTGATCTCAATGAAATACAGCAATATGCAAATATGCTCCATTTCCCCCTCTCTTACTCCTTTGCACTATTATTGTCATATAGCATCTTTATTTTGTATAAACCCAATTTATAAATCCATACAGTATTATAACTATAACTGTTTTAAATAATGGTATTTTAAAAAAGAAATTACTACAGGAAGAAAATTAAAAGACAGAGGTAAACCTGCACATATACACTCCTCTGTGTTGACTTATATATGTTACACAGGTAGCATTTCTGGTTTTCCTCTCTCTTTCCTATGGAAACAAGTTCTTGTCAACTGTCATGTCCTTTCACTCTAAAGAGCTTCTGGTATTTCTTGGATGGTAGGTCTGCTGGCAGCAAATTCTCTCAGTCTTTGTCTATCTAGATACACTTTAATTTCCCCCTCATTTTTTAAGGATGCTGTTGTTAGATAGATTTTTCAGTTGTTGTTAAAGTTTCTCTTTTGGCAGTTAGAATGCCGTGGCACTACCCTCTGGTCTCAGTTGTTTCCTGTTAGAAGTCAGCTATCAATCATAGTTTCTCCTCTGTATGTGGTGAGTCACTTTTCCTTGGTTATCAAGATTTTTGTCTCTGTATTTGGCTTTCTGCAGCTTGATGTCTTACATATGGCTCTCTCTGCATTTACTCAACTCGGATTTGTTGAGTTTCTTGAAGCCGTTAATGGTTTTCATCAAGTTTGGGAAGTTTTCAACCATTATTTATTGAAATACTTTTTCTGCCTCGTTTTCTGGGAATCCCATTACACCTTTGTTGGAGTGAGTGTTTGCTTTGTCCTGTGGGTCTGTGAGAGTACTTTGTTTTCATTCTTTTGTTGCTGCTCTTCAGACTGGATGATTTTTTTTTAATTTTTTAATTTTTTAATTTTTCAACATTTTTTTGTTTGGTCAAGTGGTCTCCACACCCAGTGCGGAACCCAGTGTGGGGCTCGAGCTAGTATCCTGAGATCAAGACCTGAGCTGAAACCAAGAGTCATATGCTTAACTGACTGAACCACTCAGGTGCCCCAAGACTGGATGGTTTCTATTATTGACTTTCAGTCTCCCTGGTTCTTTCTTCTGTCGTCTCACTTCCACTGTTCTTAGCATTTCAGTTATAGTTTTCAACTCCAGAACTTGCATTCCCTTCTTTTCTATGGCCTCTACTTGAGGTTCCCTATGTGTGTGATCACTACCATTCTCCCTATATAATTTTTTGAGCATAGTTTCCTTTGATTCTTTGACTATATTTATAAAATCTGCTCATCACGACTCTGCTGTAAATGGGCCCATTCAGAACTAAACTTCTATTGACTACTTTTTCCGCTGAATTTGGGTCACATTTTTCTGTTTCTTTACACAACTTGTGATATTTGGTTGGTAACTGAGCATATCATAGCAACTCTAAAAAATTTATATTTTTAAATGTCAATCATTGTTCTTTTCCATTTTCAGTTACTCTTTTCAACTCGAATGCAGAGACTGCTTTGTATGGATGCTGATATCTGCTCTGTTTCTCGATTACGTTTATCTTTGCAGCCTGGCTTCCCAGGGGTTTCCCTGTGAATACATAGCTTAGTGGTTATCTGATGATTTGAGCAGAGATTATATGTAAACACCTAGAATCATACTGCTTACACTCTGCTGATTAACCCGTGGGCAGGCTGCTGGATGCATTCAAAATTCCAGCCAGTTCTCAGGTCTCCCTTGGGCGTCCCTAGTTCCTCTGAAGCTAGAGATGAAGAACTTATTCAGCCTTTCTGTAACTCTCTTATTTCCAGGATCTCTTAGTTAAATTTATGGCTTATTTGTTCCTTGCTCAGAACCAAGACCACAATATCAGAGTAGGAGAGCTGTGGGTTTCTCCCCAAATGAGTCTGCATTAAGCCAGCAAAGCTGCAGGTTTTGCCCAACCTCCAGTACAAATTATAGACTGAGCTTTCTGACCCCCACACTGCTGGGTTTTCTTGCCAACCCCAAGCAGATAAGACTACAGTTCCTACCCTCTGCACTGGCGGGGGTGGGGTAGGGGACAGTGGTGGGAACAACCCAAAGCAAAAATAGCACATACTCTTGCATTTTTACCTAAAGCTTGAACAATTTTTGGAGCATTAATGTTTCTTAAAGTGTTATCTGCCTTTGGTTAATTTCCAGTGCTCTTAAATCATTGCTTATATGATTCCGTTTTGTTTTTTTTTTTCCAGAACAGAGTGGTTGGCCTAACTTGCCACCATTGCCACAAGTTCTGTCTGCCTCACATTCTCTCACTGCCTCGTTACCTCTAACTAGTGACAGATTCCAGATTCAGAGTCACAACATTGAGAACCAGAGAAATCTGTGCAGGGATTTACTCTACATATGTTAGAGGAGAAAGAAACATAATGTTCAGATAGGCAGCATGTATTGATGTGTGCCCTTAACTAGAGATTTTGGACGCAATGTATCTTCCCAAGAAGATAGGAGTAGCTCTTATAGTTTGCTCAGTTGCTGCACTAAAATATGGACTCGAGAGCAAAAAACCTAATAGTGTCTGGTCCCTGCAGCCTGTGGTAGAAGTCGTGAGATATTACCAGTGGACGTTTCCCTGATTTCAACAGGGAGAATGGGGCCCCATGAGTCAAAGGTCAAGTGGCATCACAAATCTATCAGATGTAAAGACTATATATGGGTACAGAAAGAGGTAGCATAGTAACAGGAACTGCTTGCTTACAGAGCTCCTTGGTGTATCTAACTGATCGTGGTGTTCCTAAGCCTGAAACAGAAGGGAAACTATATTATAGTAATCTATATGATATAGATCTATATAATAGTAACAATATTATACCCATGTAACATTTATAATATAAATTATATCCATACTAGTAACAATACATTTTAGAATCTATATAATTTTAAATTTATCTATAATTTATAAAATCTATATATATATTTATAAAATCTATATAAATTTTAAATTTATAATTTTTTTTAAAGATTTTATTTATTTATTTGACAGAGAGAGAAATCACAAGTAGGTAGAGAGGCAGGCAGAGAGAGAGGAGGAAGCAGGCTCCCCGCCGAGCAGAGAGCCCGATGCGGGGCTCGATCCCAGGACCCTGGGATCATGACCTGAGCCGAAGGCAGAGGCTTTAACCCACTGAGCCACCCAGGTGCCCCTAAATTTATAATTTTAAATTTATTTAAATAAATTTAAATTTATTTAATTTTAAAATTATCTAGGGCTGGCAAACAGAGCCCTGACTTGAGTTCTGTGAACTGGCTGCAGTCTGAGAATTGGGTGAGAGATGGTGATTCTCCATTATAATTAATTAAATCAGGATTCTATCAGGCCCTGAGAGGAGGATCACGGTGCAATATCCTGGATTTTTGTAGAAAAACCATATGTTCTTTCCCTAGGTAGACATTGTTCTGAGAAATGCCTCCTGAATCACTCTGAGTCCTGGAAAAGACAGGTCACTTGACCACATACCCTCAGATGCCTGTTATGAGCTGGTCTTACTTGTCCCAGCAAGCGGGTGGTGCCGCGCCTTCCACCCTGGTCCCAGGTCCCACCATGTTTGCACAAGACAACTGTGGCTGCCTCCTCACCTGGTTCCAAACTTGCTCTTCTCCAGTTCATTTTCTACTTCTCCATCAGACACTTTGAAATCCACACCTGACTGCTATTTGCCTCCTTAAAAGCTCTGCTGGCTCCACATCATCCTATAAGCTTGAAGTGCTACAAGACCCTCCTGCTTACATCTCTAGGGCCTTCTGAATTCATCTCTCCCTCAAGCTCTCTGGCACAATTTGGCTTTTTTCAGTTCTTAGAGTGAATTACTATCAATAATCTATCAAGTCCTTCATTCATGGTTTTTCTCTGTATTAAATTCTCCTCCCTAACTTCACCTAGTTGACCTTCATTCATCTAGAGACCCCAGCGCAAAATCATTGCTCAGAGAATTGCTCATTTAGACTACCAAAACTTCACCCCTTTGTTAGACGCTCCCATGAAACCCTGTGTTTTGCCTTGCAACATTTATTTTTGTTTGTAATAATTTACTGGTAAGATTATATGTTTGAGACCCACCTGGTGTGGACCTTGTACACTACACTAGGATGCCTAATCAAGGTGGAGAGTGAGATAACGGTAGCCCACCATCCACTTGACAAGTCACACACCCTTGGTATAGAGCTCCCTCTGTCCATATGAAGGGATGCTCTTTTCCTAGCTGCAAAAATACATTGTCTCCTCACCAAGAGGTGCACACGCAGGCTGCACCTGCCCAGAAGAGGCTCCTTTTACTAATCTGCAGAAAGATACCCGGTGGATTAGTGAGCGATGGAGCTACAGGCTTCCCTCCTTGATGAGCTCCATGAAAGCAAATACCATGACTGTTCTTGGCATACTTGTACTGCCAATACTTAGCATAGTGCCTGCAACATATGTAGATTTGCATTAATTTTTGTTACTTCAATAAATTAAGGCAGGATCCTCAGACATAGAATAATAGGCATGTATTTTATTTTGCATGTTTCCTTAGATTTTTGACAAAACCTATTTGTTTCTACAATGCAAACACTTTTTGTGAACCAGTAAACAAAGGTAGAGTTTTATTGTACTAATTGCCCAAGCTCCTAATCAGGCCCCTGGGACAGAGCCTCAAGCTCTTTCTCTGCTGCCCCTTGTGCCCTGGAATGGTCCTCAAGGGGAAGTCCCCAGAGTCCTGCATCAGATGGATTTGTAATCAGTCTGGGAACAGGGTTTTAAGAGGCTTGGAGGATCTGCTAAAGCAAATGAATCAGTGCTCCAGGCCTTGAGTTGGTCACCACACTTGAGATTCCTTTAGACCCTCAGGAAATGCTGCACTCCTAGGCCTGGGGTTCAACATCTCCCTCACAGGCCTCATGAAGATTCCCATTCTGAGTTCTTTTTTTTAAAAAGTCCAGATGTATCTGCAAGTAAAAGAATTTCTCTCATGTCCTTTGCCAGCTTTGCAAGAAGTAAGTGGTTGTTAGTACAAAAAAAAAAAAAAAAAAAAAGGCAAGAGAGAAGGAAAAGAATTGATTTTAAATTTGCTAAGCTTCTTCCTTTTCCTGTTCTGACTTTCTGACGATTTTCTTAGTTGTCATCTACCACTGATGTCCCTTGTGTCAACAAGGCTGAGGGTCAAGCAGGTTCATACAGCTGTTGCCTCTTTCCCTATAACCTGACCCTCATGTCTGAACGTCCATTCAGTAGGGTCTGGATTCCATGCAAGGGTATGGATTAGGAGGCATGCTTGTGTTTCACACCTGGTCTTCTCTATCACTACATATGAAAATATGATGAGAGTAGTTTGCCCTTCAGAGCCTCACATTCTCCATATATCAGAGTATTTTATTACCTTGTAGGGTAATTACTAAGCTTTAAACTATGGAGCCTGTCTTAATAGGCTAGCGTATATTTTGGGGCACCTGGATGGCTCAGTTGATTAATTCAGACTCTCGATTTTGGCTTGGGTCATGACCTCAGAGTTGTGAGATCAAAACCCGCATGGAGATCCGCAATGGGCATTCAATCTGCTTGAGGTTCTCTCTCCCTCCCTGTGCCCCTCTACCCCCCCCCACCTTTCTCTTTTTCTCTCTCTTGCATGTGTATGGCCTCTTCCTAAAGAAAAAGTAGACTGGTATATATTTTAAACAAATGTTAGTTTCTGCATTATTGTTTCTAATGACCTGAGACAATTTTCTATCAGTCTCTTAATCTATATGCTGCTTTGACTCCCTTTATTTAATGCTTAATCCTAGGTCAGGCTCTCTGCCCTGCTCTCATTTAGCAATGTAACACGGGGACATCCAGATCACTACTTCCAGAAAATAGACATAGCAGAATCTGTGCATGTGTGTGTGAGTGAGAGAGAGAGAGACATGCGGATGTGAACTGGGCTGGAGCTGGAGAGACACTAGGCAAAGAGATTCTGCACTTGCAGTAGAAAAATAAGAAAGGGAACACCAATTCCTCTGGGCCTCGCCCTCCCCTCCAGACACTGGCCGGTATGTTAGGAACTAAAAGGAAACTGGGTAATATTTATCAAGTCCATGTTCTTTTACAGAGGCATCAAAAACTCAGAACAAGATTCAGTGATTTCTTCTGTCTCTTAATGTCTTCCTAAAGAAGGCTCACCCACTTCCTTGTGTCAGTGTTACACTATCAGTAGGTTCTTCTCCAGGATTAAGGTCTCTTAAGACCAAAGGACGCAGTACAGGGCAAGCAGAGATGCCCCACCCCTTTGCGGTGAACTAAATGTGTTATCAGGCGTCCTTTATCCTTTTGGGGACTAAGTTCCCCCACATTTCTACCACATTGTAGAAAAGGAAACTGAAGAAAAAAGGAAACTATAAAATGTAAAATGAAACTCCCATAAATTTCTATAATATTTTTTTAAGAAAAGGGCTATCCTCCAGAAGTTCGATTGAGGATTGGAGAACTAGCCCAAGGTGAATGGTCTGTGTGGATGATGATGGTTTGCCAACATTCAGCTCATCCAGCCATGTTTTCCTATATTGTTCTTTTATGTCTTTTTTCTCTGAACGTCTCTCACCTTCTGCAATTTAATGAGCCTGTAGACTCTATCCCTTCCTGTCAGCCTGGATGCCACATTTCTGTCATTTGCTTGAGTGATTCACAAGCTCCCTGTGTCTGAATTGCCCCTGACCGGAGAGTCCATGCCCTCCGCCTTTCACTCCCTCCAGCTCGGAAATCCTTCAGCACTTCGCTCTGTTTCCACCTGTCCATGTCTGTGCAGTTGGATGAGTCTGGCACAGGTGTGGGGCTCTTCCTTCAGCCCAGAAGCACCTCCAGAGTTTTCCTCCCTCATCAGTTCCGCTGACACAGTGATCAAAGGCTTGACATATGCCAAAAATCGAGCTAAGTTCTGGGGATACAGAAACGACTAAGTATGATCTGTCATCCAAAAAGGCCCATCTAGTTGAAAAGCCAGATAATAAATCATTTCAATTGAATGTGACAAGTATTATCATGTAAGAATGAGAGATGCTGAGAGAGCCAAGGTGGGAGGGGTGCCTCAATGGAAAAATGGTGAGGAGAAGGGCCCCAAGGGACACTTAAAAGGAACTGAAGCTACCCTCCAACCCACTGCATAAATAATATATATTTACTGTGGACACTTCCGAAAATTCAGGAGACAGGAAAAATCCACCCATAATTTTACCATGCAGAATCATGTACTACTAACATTTTGATGATTTCCCATCAGCTTTTTCCTATGCACATTTTCATGTAATTGAGGTAATTTTGTATATCTCACATCCTGTTTTGTAATTTATTTTCCATTGAATTACATAATTTTCATATGCATCAATTGAAAGCTACACAAAAAAGTTTTTAAATATTGTGTTAGTTTCTGTTTACAAATGTCCCATATATTCATTTATATATTCTTTTTTTAAAAGAGATTTTTATTTGTTTATTTGAGAGAAAGAGAGTCATGAGAGGAGGGAGAGGCAGAGGAAGGATCAGACTCCCCACTGAGCAGGGAGCCGGATATGGGACTCGGATCCCAGGACCTGAGATCATGACCTGAGTTGAAGGCAGAGGCTTAACCCACTGAGCCTCAGGCGCCCCCATTTGTAAATTCATAGTCTTTTTTTGTATACAGACATGTTCATAAATACACGGATACAGATCTTTACTTCCTTTACCATATTGGGTTCATATGATCCTTACTGTTTTGTGGTATATCTCCCATTTAAAAATAGCATGAATGCTCTTCTTGATGTATAATGTCAATCTTTTTTTGTAACGTAGGGTGTGCATTAAATGGTTTAAAAAATAAATGTGCATTTTAAGAAAAATAACAAAACAAACACCTAGCTACCTTCTGCCCAGGCTAAGAAACAGAAGATCACTAAAATCTAGAGCCTCGTAGAATTTCCTTTCAAATGCTTCAAATCCTCACCACATAGTCATGATCATGAATTTTAAGTTAAAGCACTTGTACATTTATAAAGAAAGAGATTATCCCTAAATATTACTAGACTTGCCTTCTTTTGAACATTAAGTAAATGGAAGACACACACACACACACACACACACACACACACACACACACCTGTGGTTGGCTTCTATTGTGCAACGTTACGATTCTGAGGGTCAAGAAAGCTGAAATGTGAACATGTAACCTGTGCCCTCAGCCATCTTTAGCAGGAGTCTGTGGACCTTTCCTGTAAAGGACCGGGGAGTAAAATGTTAGTCTTGCAGGCACTACAGTCTCTGTTGGACTACTGCGCTTCACCGTTGCAGGGTGAACCCAATCCACACAACACGTTCACAAGTGGGTGTGACCGTGTCCCAATGAAGCTTTATTTACAAAGCAGACCGCTGGTCCATGGGATGTAGTTTGCCCACCCATGCTCTATAATTAATTCACTCAATGCTCTATAATATATTGGGTTTATTCAATTTATCCTTTCTGCTTTTGAAGAACATTTGGTTCATTTCAGCGCTTTTCCCCCCTATTATAAACAAAGCTGCTTTAACTTTGTGTGTCTCTGTAGCTGTTGCGCATTAAATTCTGACAGTGGAATCACTGGCTCCTACAACCCATTCGTTTTCAGCTCGGACAGGTAATACCGAACTGTTTTCCAAAATGGTCCTATCAATTTACTCTCTACGGGAGCTTCCCCCTGCTCTTTATCTGTAATAGCTTTGATTTCCTGCAGTCTGATGGGTGTGAAATTGTGGTCTGTGGTCTTATTTTCCCGTGGCTACTAATGATGTTAAAAGTCTGTTCACATGCTGTCTATGCTTCCCCTAATATGAAATTTTTATGCACTTTTAAAATCTATCATTATATTAAGCTGATCTTTTTTTTCTCTTTATGGTTAAAGCTCTAGATACCCTAGACACTAGTGTTTTACCTCTTTTTGTTATAAATATCTTTACTTGTTCCCTTTTTTGGAATTTGTTTTAAAAAATGGAAGTTAATGTTTATGTACCAGAATATATCATTATTTTATATTCTGTATCTTTTGCTACCCCAAGCTTATCTTCTAAACATTTCATGAAGTGTTTTGTTTCTTCTTAGGTTTTTAATACAATTGAAATTAATGTTTTTATGGCACAATCTGATTTCACTTTTTCCCATACAGAAAACCAACAATTTCATCCTTAATTGACCACTCTGCACTTCCCACCAGCCTCCAATGCCAGCTCTGGTGTGAAGAGTCCCCATATTTCAGAACTGTGTTTGCTCCCATTGGCGTGACTCTATCTCTGTGCCAACACTGCACCTTCTTAATTACTACAGCCTAATAATAAGTAACGATGTTTGAAGGGCAAATCTTCTTTTCCTGTGTTTGTGTTCTAGCTTCTCTCAGATCTTTGTACTTTCATATAAATTTTAGTATCAGTTACCAATCTAGCAACCAACCAACCAAAAAACAATCCATTTGAGATTCCGAATGAACTGCACAGAATTTATAAATCACAGATCTGGGAATTCATAGATTTTTGGTTAATTGGAATCTTCACCATCTCAGATCTTTCAGCTCATAAGCAGGGTCTGTTACTCCCTTACTTCAGCCTTTGGTGTCTTTCACTAAGGTTTTGTGATTTTCTTCATAAACATCTGTATTCCCAGGTACTTTATACTTTTAAGCTATTATAAATGACAGTCCTTTTACATTTAATCTGTAATCAGTTTGTTGAAGTTTAGAAATTTGATAGATTTTTATACCTAAATTTTGTACCAGAAAGCCTGCTAACTTTCTTAATAATGTTAATTTATCAGCAGTTTCTTTTGGATTTTCTATGTATACAATCACATCATCTGTAGAGAATTGCTTCCTTCTCAATCCTCATATTTCTAATTTCTTTCTCTTGGCTTATTGGATTGGCCAGAATGTTCAGTGCAATGTTGAAGAGAAGTGGATGAAGCAGTCACCTTTATCTTGTTCCTAATCTTGAAGAGAACCCTTCAGTATCTCACCAATAAGTATATGTTGGCTGCAGAACTGTGCACATGCTTTATCAGCTTAAAGAAAATCTTTGATTCTTAGTTTATTAAGGGTTCTATTAAGTAGACACTGAATTTTAAAAATGCTTTCTTGGGGGGCAGCTATTGAAATAATCATGTCACTTTTTCCCTTTGAACAGTTTATTGGAGGAAATATACGATTGAATTGTTTAAATGTTATATAAATTTCACATCCTGGAATAAAACCAACTTGGTCATGTACCCATTTTACACATTGTTGGATGTGGTTTGATGATATTTCCTCAAGAATTTTACCTCTAGATCTACAAGATTGGCCTGTTTAATTTGTTGTCAAGATAATTCCAGCTTCATAAAATGAGGTGAGAGGATTTCCTCTTTATTACTTAAAATAGTAATTTGTATTACATTGAAATCAACTTATCCTTGAATGTTCCATAGCATGTAGCGGTAAATTTCTCTTGGCCTAGAGATTTATCTATAGATTTTTCACTACTGTCTTCATATCTTAATTTTTTTTAGGTTTTCTACTTCTTGATTCAATATTGATAATTTTTCTCTAGAAATATATCCATTTCATTGCAGTTTAAAAATCTATGGAGGTAGAGTTGTTCATAATGTTATTTCTCATCTTTCTGAGTCTGAAGCTTCTGTCCCCTTATTAATTCATAATCGAGTTTATGTCTTCACTTGTTTTTCTTGGTCAGATATTCATGAGTTTACCCAAAGTTTATAAACTTGAACCTTTATGGATTTTCTGTATTTTATCATTCACATCTGTTTAATCATTGCTGTTTTTTTCCTTCTACTTTATGTTGTTTTTATAACTTCTTAGAGTGGATTCTCATTAATTTTAAGTTTTAAAAAAACAAACAAGCCATTTTCGGTGATAAACTTCCTTTCAATAATGTTCTGAATGCAAGGTACGTGTTGTGGTATATGATTCTCCTGTTACCGCTCTGTTCCAAAGATTTCTAATTTCCCTTATAAGTTCCTCTTTAAACCATAGGTTGGATTTTCAAATATTTCCAAATTTTTAAGTTTTTTTTGTAATAGTTTCTAACTTAACCACGTTGTAGCCTGAGAATGTGGGTAATATTTTAGGAAAATCTAGTTTTAAGAAATTTTTGAGACCAACTTAATGGGCCATACATAGGGGCAGTTGTCCTTGAAAAGAATGCCTTATCTCAAACTTTCAAATAACATTTCTTGAATTTTCGCTGTCATATTTACATTAGCTCTGGGACAGAGTCTGCCATGTCCCTGGAAAAGGCAGTTGATCTGAGAAGTTCTGAACCAGGTCTTTGTGATACTGAAACTTTGCTCTTGACGGTGTGCTCACAAGGGGATGGGTGTCTCTCTTATGAAGGGATGGTGTTGACCTTCTCTTTACCTTTCTGATTTGAGATCCTCAATGAAGATGGCCAACCACACAGAGGTGAGATACTTTGTTTTCCAAGGTTTCTCCAAATTCCATGAACATCAACTCACACTCTTCATTGTGTTTCTGATCGTGTACATCCTAACTCTGGCTAGCAATGTCATCATTGTGACTGTGATCCGTATCGACCACCACCTCCACACCCCCATGTACTTCTTTCTAAGTGTTCTTTCCATGTCGGAGACTTTCTATTCCCTGGTCATTATCCCACGCATGCTTTCTGGCCTTGTGGGTCTGAGCCAATCTATCTCCCTGGTGGGCTGTGGGACTCAGCTCTTTTTCTTCCTTGGTTTTGCTATCACCAACTGCTTCTTGCTAGCAGTAATGGGGTTTGATCGCTACGTGGCCATCGGCAACCCACTTCGTTACTCAATCATCATGAATTGGAGGGTCTGTACCATCCTGGCATCCTCAGTCTGTGCCTCGGGGTTCTTGCTCTCTCTGATTCAGGCTGTGGCCATTTTCAGACTGTCTTTTTGCAACTCACGGATTGAGCATTTCTTCTGTGATGTTCGACCTGTGTTGGACCTGGCCTGTGCTGTTCCAATCCTTAATGATATCCTGACCTTAATTATCACCCTGTTGGCCCTTACAGCCCCTTCCACCTTCCTCTTCATCTCCTACATCCTCATCATCTCCACCATCCTCAAGATCGCCTCAGCTGAGGGCAGGAAGAAAGCCTTTGCCACCTGTGCCTCCCACCTCACAGTGGTCCTTGTGCACTATGGCTGTGCCTCCATTGCCTACTTCAAGCCCAAGTCTGAGGACAGCAGAGATCAGGATCTGTTAATCTCAGTGACCTACACGATCATAACACCTTTACTGAACCCTGTGGTGTACAGTCTGAGAAACAAAGAAGTCCAGGATGCTCTGAGGAGATTGGTAGGTCGGAAATCCCTTCCCTAAGACAAAATCTCCACCGTATAGATAGGCATGCATGTTTTCCAGATGGAATCTTATAGGTAAAGTTATAGAGTCAGGGTTTCTAGTGATTGGTGAAATCTCCTACATCACAGCCAGGGCCAAAGCAGAAGTGGCACGAAGATGAGGGCCGGCTTCTAATAACTGATTATCACTTCCTCAACCTCTTTGTTAACATAATAAAAACATAAATTACCCTGCAGACTTGTAAACAGACACCTACTAGCTCTATTCCAGGAGATAATTACAGGGTCAGAGTGTGATCTAGTGCTCATCTCAAGCTTAAATTTAAAGTAACCAGTCCACTTTACCGAAGTACAAACCACATTAAAGTCATACGTGACTGAATCTTCTTTTAACATAAGCTGGATGTTTGGACAAATGGCTACTAGAAACAATATTGTCCCAAAAACTAATCACATTGGTTTTAATAAGATAAGCAGAGCAAAAATAGAGATATCTTTTAGGAAATGGGTTTGGGATGGGCTAAGAACTCTCTAGAGAGAAGATTTTCTAGGAACCCTTTGCGAGTTTCCTGTTCATGTGAGTTTCACATATGGGGTGGCAAAGGAAAAGGAACTGGGGTGGAGGAGAAAGGAAGTACAGAGGACTCTGAGCCACATGTGACAGCCATGCAGCTCTGGCCATGTGAACAGAGCACATAGACCTGGTCTGATCCTTTGCTTCTTCAAGCTGAACATAAGCCACATGATGGAGTCCTTGTGGGGCTGAAAGCAATGGCTCTCCCTGGACAGGGTGACCAGTGGGCTCAGAAGAGGAGCAGACAGATGGCTCAAGGAGCAGATTGCCAAAAAGAAACCTGTGAAATTAACTAACAAAAAAAAGAAAAATTAGAGGCAGATCCAAATGGGAGCTTCTAGTGAGAGGAGAGCAGGAGAAGGCAGAAGGACAAGGGGACAGTTGGTGGAGCAAGAATTCAGATTGGGTCCTTTGGATGGGCTCTTCTCCTGCCCTTCCTAAGTGAAGCCACAAAGGCAAGGAAAGAGAATTCAGTGAAAATATGAAAAAACACCAACAAAATTCCTTTCTGATGAATTAGAAGAAATTTCTTTCTGATGAATGAATGACGTAAAGCTAAAAAACTCAACAGTAGAGGATTTTTGACACGAAAACTTTCATGAGGTTAAAGCAACTGAGTTAGAAATGGAATAATAAAAGACTGTTTCCTGTTCCTCACCTCAAAAATATAAGAATGAATCAGGGTGAACTTTGGACTCCATTTGTGAAACAAAATAGGTGTTGAATAGCACGATGACGATTAGCAATTGTACTGGCTGAGCAAATCAAAGTTCGTGTACTGAACTGTTTGTAAAAAGATACACAATCAGTGTGTGAGTGCACGGTGTTCTCACTGTGGAACACTTCTGAAATACAGAAATATCAAAATGTGTAAAGTGATTATGCATTTTATAGGCTAAGTATGTAGATACATAAAAACCAAACTTCTAGAAGGTTCTGCAGTTTAGTTCATGTTGTCATTCTGAGCTCCCAACCTGATGGATGGCAGAAGTTACCTGGTCCTTTCCATGCGAATTTGGGCAATTCAGTGAATAAGTCACTTGATGAGAAATCATAATTAAATTCAAGGTCCTGTTCCTCCCCATATTCCCCATTCTACTTGGGGTGAATCAATTAAGTTCTGGTCAAGTCTTCTAGGGAAGCCTGGAGGCCTCAGTGGGTTAAGCATCTGCCTTTGGCTCAGGTCCTGTTTCTGGAGTCCTAGGATTGAGTCCCACATCGAGCTCCTCCCTCAGTCGGGAGCCTGTTTCTCCCTCTGCTGCTGCTCCCCCTGACCTCTCTGTGCTCTCTCGCTCTTTCTCTCTCTCTGACAAATAGATGAATAAAATCATTTAAAAAAAAAAAGTCTTGTAGTCTTATTGACATAGAGGAGAAGGAACCTCCCTGGTCTACAATAGGTTCCAACTGCCCCATGATGGATTCTATGGAGTAATATGACCCCCAGAGGCCATCTTATGTGGCATCTATCAAAAGGACTCTGGTGTCATAATGTTCTTTAATCAATGTGGTCCTGGCACCTCATCTTCCTTATGAATTTCCTAGGGCCATTGGCCTACCCTCAGCCACTTCTTGAAGGCATCTAGACACTTAGTTGTGCCCCTGACGGTGTGATGAATAAGACTCAGTGGGGTGTCACCATGCCACCCACCCGGATTCATCACTCACTCATATCTACTCCACCAGGATTCCAGCTTTTTCTAAGAGTCTGCTTCTCTGTGAAGTGAGAGCATACCCTTTCCGCTTTTATTGGATACCTTGCCCTTCTACCCCCACAGCAGGGCTTGGCTGGCGGGTGCAAGACTTGCCCTTGCTTAATAGCCAGCTAACGCTAATGTTGTGGGCTCCACCAAGCTGGATGCCTTCCTTTTGTTTTGGCAGAAAAACCCAAATTCTTCCTAACTCTACAATTTGCATCATACGTTTCACATATAAAGTACTTCAGCTCTTGCTTTTGATACTCAAAATTATTGGGAAGCTAAAAGAGACTTTCCTCTCTGGAAAAGTTTGCTAAAGTTAAGAGCCATTTCTGCTTTTAAGACAAATGTTTTAGTTATGAGTTTTAAAAAATCTTTTTGAAATTCAATGGACTTTTTTTCTGGGTTCTTCTAGGTTTACCCGGGGGCAAAGGAAAGTCCTGTGAAACAATGAGGAATGTGGATTGTGAAAACAATGTAGAATTTTTATTCTGTTGCATTTGTATATTTATTCTACGTGTCAAATCATTAATTATCATGAATTTTTAAAAATGTTTTATTTGCTAGAGCTAGTTATCATTATTCTTTAGAATTTGGGGGGGGTGGTTTGCTTGTTTCAATGTTTCACATAAGTTTTAGAAGCAGCTCGTTCTAATTACAACCTCCACCTTCCCCACCCAAAAAAAAAAAAAAAAACCAAAAACAAAAACCACACACACACAACATTCTCAACACAGTTAAACACGTATAAGCAGACCCCACGCTGGTACCATTTTACTAGACTCCTACTACCTTTTTAATTTACGGAAAATTGATGTCTTAATGATCTTGAATCTCTATATTCAAAAACAGAATGTTATTTTCCATTGTCTCAAGTCTGCTTTTGAATCAGGAAATTTTACATTTTCCTATAACCATTTTCTAAGAGTTCTATAGTTTTATGTTTTACATTTAAGTGATTTATTTTGAGTTAGTTTGCTTAAAGTGTGATGTTGAGGTCAAAGTTTTAATTTTTGCTTTCAGAGAGCCTATTACTCCAGCCCTGTCCTCTTTAAAGGCAATCATCCTCCACTGAATTGAATTTGCACATTCATCAAAAGCCCATTGGGCTGATTTCTGGGGATCAATTTCTGGGTATCTTTCAGGTCCAGTGATCAACCTGTCTACTGCTCCAGTCCTGCACCACCCTGATTAATGCAGCCATATAACAAGCCTCAATACTGAATCAAGTGAGTCTTCCTACTTTATTCTTTGTCAAGATTGTTTTAGTTATTCTAAGTCCTGTATATTTCCATACCCATTTTAGAATAAGCCTATCTATGTTTATAGAAAACCTTACTGGGATTTCATAGGAATTGCTTCAAATTTATAGATCAATTTAAGGAGAACTGACATCTTTGTGATGTGGAGTCTTCTAATCCATGAACACAATAGATCTCTAGCCATTTAAGTCTTCTTTGATTTCTTTTATCAGCATTTTGTAATTTTCAGCATGTAAATCTTACACTCTATATCTAAGCATTTCATTTTTCTTTGGAGAAATTGTAAATGATATCGTTCTTTTAATTCTGGTTTCCACATGTTCAGAGCTGGTTTACAGAAATATGATTTTCATGTATTGATATTACATGCTGTGACTCTAAGTCACTAGGAATTTATAGAGGGGCATCAGTAGATATCTTCAGTCTCTCTGCATAGACAGTTATGTCCTCGACATAACTAGGATCAGTTTTATTTCTTCCTTTCTGATCTGTATGCCTTTTCTTTCTCTCTCCTGCTATATTGGCCTGACTAGAACATCCATTACTATGATAAATAAGACTGGTGGGAGCAGACAACCTTGTCTTGTTCCTGATTTTTTTTTTGGGGGGGGGATAATAAAGGGAAGGAAGCATTCGGTCTTTTACCATTAAGGATGTTGCTTTCTACAGGTTTTTTGGACATGGTCTTTATCAAATCAAGGTAATTTTCCTTTATTCTTAACTTGCAAAAAATGTTTGTCATGAGTGGATTTCATCAAGTGTTTCTGTAGGTCAGTTGATATAATTATATGACCTTTCTTTTTTAGTCTGTTAATATAGTGGATACCATTGCCTAATTTGTGACTGCAGGTCTAGCTTGCCATTACTGAAATAAATCTGGTTGGTCACGATGTGTAATTCCTTTTATACATTGTTAGATTTGGTTTGCTAATATTTTGCTGAAGATTTCTGCATCTAAGTTCATGAGAGATGCTGATCTATAGTTTTATTTGTATTGCCTTTACATGATTTAGGTACCAGGATAATACTGGCCTCATAAATTATGGACTCCAAGTGAGTTGATCAGTAGACTACCTTCCTCTGTTTTCTAGAAGAGACTGCTCATACTTGATGATAATTTTTCCTTCACAGTTTGATAAATTCTCCAGGGAAACCATCTACACCTGGAGATTTCCTTCTCTTAAGTTTTTAAATAACAAATTCAATTTTTTAAATAGTTATAAGACTACTCAATTTCTCCAATGTCATAGGATTATTCAGATTATCTGGCTAAAGTTTAGTAGTTTGAGGACTTGACCCATTTCAAGTTGTTGGGTTTATAAACAAAGTTGGTCATAATATTTCCATATTATCCTTCTAATGGCTGCAGACTCTAGTGATACCCTCATTCCATTCCTAATAATGACAACTTGTGTCTTTTGACAGTCTTTCTAGAGATTTATCAATTTTACTGATTTTTCAAAGAACTCATTTTGTTACACTGATTTTTTTTCTATTTTCCTATTTTTTATTTCATTGACTTCTATTCTTTATCATTTCTTTCTGCTTGCTTTGGGACTTTGCAACTCTAGTTCCTTGAGGTAGGAACTTTAGATTATCCATTTGAGAGTTTCCTTCCATTCTGGTGTAAGCATTTAGTGCTATAAATTACCCCAACAATGATGCTTTAGGTGCATCTGCCCAATAAATCGTACAGTCATTTCCATTCTTTCCTGTTCTTTTGAGATTCTGTCTTTGATCCATGGATTTGTTAGGACCAAGACACTTAACTTTTATGTTTTTAGAAGTTTTCCTATTCTCCTGTTAACTTTTGGTTTGTAACCTAAACATTTTGCCTATTGCACTAGAACACTCTAGATCCTGATTAAATCTTTTACTTCAGCAGATGGTTGCCCAGTTTAGGGTTAGCATGCAGGCCCTGGCCTACTTTGGTTGCCTGTGGTTCCAAAGACATTTAATTTTCAGAATATTTTCTGTGTTTTGGGTGTGTTTAGCTTCTCTGGTGCTGTTGAGATGGTGCTGCTGGTGTTGCCAAGGGGCTAAAATGGGTATCTCCAAGTTGGACTGCTGACATGGAGGGGAGCCTCAAGCTGAGGGGACCGGGGCTTCTCTAGGCAGGTGCTTGTTCAGATCACATGTCCCTCATATGTGGGGACAAAGATCCTTTCTTACTAGTACACCCTATCCCTAAACTTGTGTCTCTGAAGGATAGAGGGAAGTTGGAGGAAGGAGGGAAGTTTTAGGCTCACAGGGTTGAAGAGGCTTCCAGAACTGAGTTTGTTGGTGAGATCAGTAACCCTACTGTTTCAGGTCAGGGAGGGTCAGTTTTGGGTCAGGGAGGAACTTCAAGGAGAGAACACACCTTCCCAGGCTACTATTACTGAGTCTCCCTCATCAATCCCCTTGTAGTGGTGCCAAGCTCATCACCATCTGCTTGATCCAGGTTAGGAATGAGCCAGATAGATGGTCAGGAACACTGGGGCCAAGGTGACTTTATGTTGGGATGGGGGAGGTTAAGATTTACTGCCACTGTTCTGTTCCTCCAGACCTGAGATCCAAAACAAGCCTAGCTTCCTCTCACCATCTCTTAGAGTTCTCCTTTGGTTGTCTCTTGGGTTATTTCCAAGGGTTATTGTTGTACTTAAGGGGAGAAATGAATCTATGCCATTTTACCTATATCAGAAATTCATTTTTCTATAAATTTTGCACATTTCTTAAGTTTATTCTTTGACATACCTTATAGTTTTTCAATTGAAAATGGCTTTTCTTCTATTATTAATTGGCTTTTATTTCTGTGTAGCTAGGATAATGATAAATCTGAACTCAGACTCCTTATAGAATATTTTTAATGTAATAATTTTTCAGTGAACCCTCTTGGGTTATTTTCCAAATATTCTATTATATCACCTGGGAAAGATTATAATTCTACCTCTTCCTTTACAGTTTTTACACTTTTAACTCTTTCTCTTGGGGTAATTATGTTGTTCAGTATACAAATAGTTAAACAATAATGGTTATAGTGATCATTTTGTTTCATTTTATTTAACGGGAGTGTTTTTCATTTCCCCCTATAAAGCCCGATGTTGGAATTTTAGTTGAAATACATACATTTTTATGTCAAGGAATTATTCATCTAATCCTATTTAATTGGATTTTTAAAATGAAGAGTAGAGGTTACATTTTATCATGGATCCTTCTCAGCATCTAGAGAGAAATGCATATAATTTTTCTCTATTTTATAGGATTAACTAAATTTATTAATAGATTTAAATTTCATAACCCTCCTTGTGTTACTGGTATGATAGCTAACATATTGCATACTTACCATGTGTCAGGCACTTTTCTAAGGGTGTATGTTAATCAATTGATTTTATGCTCAAAACAATCCTATGATGTAGATCCTATTATTACTCCCACTTTGTAGGTATGAATAATGTTATACCTACTTGGCAGAAAAGGAAACAGAGGCACCTAGAAGTTAAATAACAAGCCTAAAATCACATAGTTCATAAGTGGTGAAGTTTTTAAATTCCAAGAGTTTTGGATTTCCTATTGATCACATGTGATATGACATTACACTTTGCCTCAGTATACTATTATTTTACTCTAGCATTAGGTTCTCTATTTACTTTAGTGAAATTTGCATTTTGTGTCTGCATGTATAGAGCAAGCAGCCCAAGATGGGCTACTTGGGCATGAACACTATTTTGAGCTAAAAGTAATCAAAATCCAGCAGATTCAGGAAAAGCTCTTCACCTTCCCCTCAACTGCATTTCAGTACCAGGAAAAGTACTATTAATAGAGATTCTTCTTTGCCTAAGAAACTTGTCTGAGACCATTCTCTTAAACCGTAACAAAGATAAACTCAAAATGGATAAAAGATGTCAAAATGAGGCAGGAATCCTCATGTCAAAATCCTAGAGGATAATATAGGCAGGAACCTCTTGGACATCAGCCACAGCAACTTCTTTCAAGACACGTCTCCAAAGAAAAGGGAAACAAAAGTGAAAATGAACTTTCAGGACTTCATTAAGATAAAAAGTTTCTGCACAGCAAAAGAAATAGTCAACACAACAAAGAGACAACCCACAGAATGGGAGAAGATACCTACAAATGACCCTACAGACAAAGGGCTGATATCCAAGATCTATAAAAACTTCTCAAACTCAACACCCAAAACACTAATCAAGTCAAAAAATGGGCAAAGGGCATGAACAGACAATTCTCCAAAGAAGACAGGCAAATGGCTAACAGACACATGAAAAATGTTCAACATCATTAGCCATCAGGGAAATTCAAATCAAAACCCCACCGAGATACCACTTTATACCAGTTAGAATGGCAAAAATTGACAAGGCAAGAAACAACGAATGTTGGAGAGGCTGTGGAGAAAGGGAACACTCTTATACTCTTAGTGGGAATGCAAGTTAGTACAATGTGGAAAGCAGTGTGGAGATTCCTCAAAAAATTAAAAATAGAGCTATCCTATGACCCAGCAATTGCACTATTGGTATTTATCCCAAGGATACAGACATAGTGAAAAGGAGGGCCATGCTCAATCCAATGTTCATAGCAGCAATGTCCACAATAGCCAAACTGTAGAAAGAGGTGAGATGTCCTTCAAAAGATGAATGAATAAAGAAGATGTGGTCCATATATATAATGGAATATTACTCAGCCATCAGAAAGGATGAACACCCAACTTTAACATCAACATGGATGGGACTAGAGGAGATTATGCTAAGTGAAATAAGTCAAGCAGAGAAAGTCAACTGTCATATGGTTAAACTTACTCATGGAACATAAGGAATAGCATGAAGGACATTAGAAGAAGGAAGGGAAAAAAGAAGGGGGGGAATTCAGAGGGGGAGACAAACCATGAGAGACTATGGACTCTGACAAACCAACTTAGGGTTTTAGAAGGGAGGGGTTGGGGAACGGGTTAGCCTGGTGGTGGTTATTAAGAAGGGCATGTATTACATGGAGCACTAGAGGTTATTCACAGACAACAAATCATGGAACACTACATCAAAAACTAATGATGTACTGTATGGTGACGAACATAATAAAAAAAAAAGAAAGAAAAAGAAACTTATCTGCATAATAGAGCACCTTTGCTTTTCAAATGTGTACTCTCACCTTCCCACTAATGGTCTTCCTCCCCTTTGTATCCACAGACACTACCCCTCTCCTGAGCTCATATAAGTATCATGTTGCTGACTGTCTTTGTCTTTGGAATTCCATGTCTCTGTGGATTCCCTGTCTATTCACTATTAAACTTGATTTTCTCCTGTTAACCTGTCTCATGTCAATTTGAGTCTTAGCCCAGCTAGAAGAAACTTCAAGCGTGGAATAAATTCTTCCTCACCAACATGTGTGTGTCCTGTGTACCTGTGATAATCAAATCAGGCTTTGTTTCCAATGCTGTTCACTTTATAAAATAATTTGAATGGTCTCCTCTTTTTCTAGGCTTCCCATCTTTATAAAGACCATTGTGGTTATTTATTCCTTAAAGTTTTGATAGACTTATTCTCTGACTTCTCATTATGATTTTATAGCCTAGAATTATCTGGGGCTGAGACTCTCATGGAGAGAAAAGCTTTGACCATTTCCTCTATGACTTTTCCTAAAGAAAAGGTCACTTTAGATTGGTTCTTGTTGCTTTATGCTGATACCTGTGAAGAATAAGGGGAAGTCTCAAATTTATAATTCTAGCTGTGGTCTTTCTCAGATCCCGACTTGTGTAACTAGCTGCCTGCTTTTGACACTTCTATTTGGAGGCCTAGGATTGTTCCAAATGAAACACACACACACACACACACACACACACACACACACACACATTAGTATACATTCCCCCAACTAGTATGTGGCACCTTCTCTTCCCAGCTGCTCAGTCCAAAAGCCAGTGAGCCTGTCTGGAATCCTATCTTTTCCTCCCTCCTCCCCAGCACTGTCAGCACATTTTTATGCAAAAGAAGAAAAAGACAACATTCTCCTAGCACCACTGGGTGTTGAGCAAAACAAGGTTATAAGGAGAAAATCTTCAAGAGTACACACAATCTCCCAAACTCTTATTAACCTGTAGCCTCGGCTTTGCATAAGTGGGTTGGTTATACATCGGGATGGCACATTTGTAAAAAAGGAGAAACAGGGGACCTCTAAGTGATAATCTAACAACAGGAGCTCCCAGGGGGCAACAGGCCTGTTAGAAAGGAGGGCAGCAGCAAGAACTCAGCAGCTGGTGTTGGCCTCTTCTTCTACCAAAGTTTCTTAGAACTGCCATGTCAGCATTTTGCCAACCTACTAAGTGAGCCTTTGGGGCCATCTAGACTGGTATCCCCTGAGAAGCCTTGTCAGCTCTACCTATAAAACACAATGTGAATTTATCATCCATTTCCCTCCATCTCCACTGAAACTTCTCTTATCCAGAAACAATCTCTCAGTATACATTTCCCTTGTTCACTCTTGTACTTTTTCAATCAATTCTCTACATAATAGCAAAGTTATCTTCTAAAAATGAAAACCAGATGACAATTGGTCCCCTAATTAAACTATCCAATGGATTTCCACTGCACTCAGAATAAAATCCACTTTCCTCATGGTGGCCTATAAGGCCCTACCTGTCCTTGCCAGCCATGCCTTTAGGAAGGACCTCATCTCTTACTAAGCTAAGCTAAGCCCTGCTACTCCAGCATCTATCGACATGGAAGGTTTATTCTCACTTAGGATCTTTATATTTGCCATCCCTTCAGTTAAGAATGCTCTTTCTCCAGATTTTAGTTCATTCTCCATCATTCAGGCCTCAAAGGAAATGAGCAGCAATCCTCAGGGATTCCTTCCCTGACCACTTCATTGACCATAATGGCCTCCAATGACATTCTCCATTAGCTGTTCTATGGTTTTTTATAGCATGTATCACTATCTGAAACAAAATAAGAAGGTTGAAAATAAGGGACAGAAAAATGTCTACCAGGCAAATACTACATAGAAGAAAGCAAAAAGCACTAATAAAAACAAACCAGCTGTGAACAAAGCACCTGCTATCAGAGTTCATACTCAAGAACACAGATGATTTTCAAAGTATGTAAATAATATAGGTTATCTTGGTAAGGGATAAGCATCTGAAGATAGAGCAAAAAAGGACGAAAGGGTAGTCATTCCTGCCAGCAGGGAACAGCAGATCTTTTAGGTCAGGTGGTCAGGAAAGGCCTTTCTGAGATGGCATTTGAGCAGAAAAATGAAGTGAAGAAGTGGGTGAGCCATTGGAGAACCCTGAGAATGAGCACTCCGGGCTGAGATCAGAGCATGGGAAGAGCCTGAGGAAGGTTAACTGTGGCATACGCAGAGGAGGCAACTGGCCCCAGAGCAGCTGAGCTCAGCCCCCTACTCACACCTGGGCAGGTGGACCATGGAGGAACCCACAGTTAACTTTACCCCACTACAGTGCTAAAATCTCCACCCATGGAGGAGCACAAGCCTCATTAACATAACAAACAGGCATGTCTCCTTAAAGTGTATTTGTGACCTATGCCCACCTCTGCATATGGTAACAAGGATCCCCTTTTAAAATATTCATCCTGGGAACACCTGGGTAGCTCAGTCAGTTAAGCGTCTGCCTTCTGTTCAGGTCATGATTCTGGTTTCCTGGGATTGAGCCCAACCTTGGGCTCTCTGCTCAGCCGGGGTAGGGGAGGGGGGGGCGTCTGCTACTCCTTCTCCCTCTTCCCCGCCCCCAGCTTGTGCTCAGTCTCTCTCAAATAAATCTAAACAAACAAATAAATATTCATCCTAACCCTAAATAAAAGGACCCCATTCACCCTTGCTGAGGGGGTAGGGAGAAGGCATGATTTTGGAAATTATTCCCCAAGATCTCTATCTGCTTCAGACAAAATTTCCTTTGTGTGATAATTCTACTTGGTGTCGTTTCTATGCATGACCCACAAGGAGCAAACTCATGCTAATCCAGTTACAATAGTAGCCTTTTTCACCGGTAAAACTGTGAAGTTCAGTTGCATGGGCGCTCTGCCCAAGGAATATTTGTTTTAACCAAAGCAGGCATTATGCCAGATGAGAAAGGAGCAAGTAAATTAAAGGTAAAAGCAAGGCAATAATGGACAATGACAGTCTGCGGAGGCTTGACAGGGTGGGGAGGAAAGTGAGAACAGTGGGAGCAGTAGCCCAAGAGCCTGGGAATGATGGAAACACATACAGATTCAGAGTGTAGGACTTCACAAATTGAGAAATCATTTGGATTAGGGCACCAGTGAGAATGAGCTGAAAAGATAAGCGACAAATCAACAGACTTCTAGAAAATATAGTGGAAGTAGCCCATTTCTAAATGAAACAAAACATAGCAAATACATGGGAATATGAAATGTGCAGTTTCTATGGCAAAGATCTTAAAACGATGTGAAACATAAAAACGTTTCTTTTTAAATCTTGTTTTGGACAGAAAGCCTCAGTGTTGTGAAGACTAAAGATGTTTATTCTCCTTAAATTTCTATGAATACAAATAAGAAATCCATAAAAACACCATCGTTAAAAATGTGAGAATAGAGAAATTCCAAAGAGGAACAATAGTGGGGGTGGGGGGGTTGCATATGGTAGCATCATGGAGTACCAATATACAGTGTTTTTATTATTCAATGTTTGACCCAGGGGCGGAAACGTTTTCCCTCTTCTAGGTTCTTTGGCTGGTCTAATGATTGATATAAAATTTATGTAAAACAGGTTAATAGGAGAATATTGAAGTTTAACAGCATATATACCTCCTGTACGCATGGGAGACCCAGAAAAACTAAGTAATTCCCCCAAATAAAGCTATCGCCTTAAATACAAGCCAAAGACAAAGGAATATGTTGGGGGGTAGAGGGGAGGAGATCATAGAAGGTGACCAGGAAAAGCACAGTAAACCAGGGTAAGGCTGTGATACAGACTTGATAAGACTTTCCTCATTTTCCCTACCACTGAGGGAGACACCCTTACAAATGGAGATTTCCCTTATAAATGCAAATGTCTCTTAAAAGGATCAATTCTACTCAGTTTTCAGAGCTACACCTGTGTGTGCTGTTAAAAATAACCAGCTTAAAATTATCTCCACACCAGAGAAACACATTTTGGGATGGCAAAATCTGCTCCCCTTTCAGTGGTGTTGAGACGATGCCTAGTTACTGGGAATAACAAAAGGAATGTCTGACTTGATTTTAAGAAATATTCCGAAATTTGCTTCTTACAACCAATTACATCCCAAATGAATCACATATTGAAACAGAGAAGGTAGAAATGAAAATATGGGTACCTTAAAAAAATAATCTTGTAGTGAGGAAGGCCCTGATGCACACATAAATATAATCGTAATAGAATTTCAAGCCCATAAACTCAGTAAAAGTTGTAAGTGGAAGAAGGCTATCTGCAACATGGATGATAGAAGGCCTATTTCCCCATCATAGAACTCATTACAAGAAAATGCCAATACAATACAAAAAATGAGCAAGAGATGTAAACGGACATTCACAGTAAAAGGAAGTACAAGGGACTAATAAGCGTATGAAAAGATATTCAGCGTCATTCATAATTAAAGAAATAAAAATCCAAAGAAAAAAATAATACACCATTTTTACCCATCAGCTTGCCAAACACTGAAAAATTGGTCAAAGCCCACAGTCAATGGAAGTGTGGGTAAGAAAGCACTCTCAGTTACGCCAAATGCGGACATACATTCTATTCTGGCTTCCGTGTAGCAATAGCTACTAAGTCCTTAAACTGACCAGGAATTTTACTTTCAGGAATGGATCTTATAGCTATGCTCCCAGGAGGGCACAATTCTATACGAAGACTGATTCTTTAGCATACTCCTAAAAAATGCTGGAAACCGCAAACAGCTTAATTATCCACTGATTCAGGTTAAATCAATTATGTTGTGTTCTTATTCTACAACACACAGTTGTTCAAATGAATGCATAAATCTTCACATACTGATTTGCCAGGACACCTCCAATGTCTTGTTAAATGAACACGTTTATAACAGGACACAGTCCATTTGTATTACAAAAAACACATGCTCAGGTATAAGCATAGAACATTTCTGAATTCTATTAAGTCGGTTAGGTTTTTGATGTAGCGGGGGGTTAACAATTTAGAAACAATTTTCTCTGTATATTAGAGAAGCAAATGTGCAAATATATGGAGACTATGAACCAGGTTTTTAGTGCTGTAGACAGGACTTATAAATATGGAAAGGAGCAACACCAGAGTAGACTGTGAGATAGTTTAAATTGCAGATACTATTATGAAATTGTGGATTTTAAGATGTAGATATTAATACACAGACACCAAGAGACACACCACTTCCTAGCTTTCTCACTGCAAGAGTCTAAAAATAATCACACAGCAATGGCAGTAAGTATACCTAGGACCCAGATCTTGGTTTCTAAGTATTATCCTCCGCCAAAAGGTACCAGAGCTCCCTGCATCAATGGCTGATTGCAGGGCCAGTGCCGGTGAAGTACAAGACGAGTCTGGGACATTTTACTGGGCTGGTGTATAAAAAAGTTACCAGTGAATAATGAAGACACATCAAAAGAACAGAACAGCCAGACTAGCTATTCCCACTGACTGATTCTGTGATGATCTGGACTGATATCAAGATAATGTTACCGTATCCACCATTATCTAGTAGTACCTATACCATCTAAATCTGCTTGTGCCTAAATAGGAATCTTCCCTACATAGAATGTTACATAACACAGGAAAGATGGAGTCAGAAACTCATCAGTGGAGCCTAAAACTCCAGGATGAGAGTTTGAGGAGGAAGAGGGTTTTAATCTCAGTAGGTCACCCCCCAAAAGAGAAAATACTAACCTTACAATAGAGAAATCTAGTGGATACCACCTCGAACAAGAGATTATAGTGATTTGGGAAACAAAGGCCGAAGGAAAAATTATTAACTTTCCTTACTACTTATAGTCTATTGACAAGTCCTTGAAACAGGCAGAGTAACATTCCCCAAGCACTCGAATGCCTGGACGTTGACACTTTGCAAAGGGCAAAAGTCAATCTAACAGGACTCCCAGGACCCTGTAAGTCTGCTTTATTTTTTTTTAAGATTTTTTTAAACTATTTATTTGAGAGAGAGAGAGAGAGATCACAAATAGAGAGGCAGGCGGGGGGGGGGGGGGGAAGCAGGCTCCCCAATGAGCAGAGAGCACAATGCGGGCCTCGATCCCAGGACCCTGAGATCATGACCTGAGCCGAAGGCAGAGGCTTAACCCACTGAGCCACCCAGGCGCCCTGCAAGTCTACTTTAAAACACAGAAATGCCTTTGGAAACTTCCTTTATCTCCCTCCTCACCCCTCGACTCCAAGATACATGTTGGCAATCATTCCCCAAGTATATGACTCACGGATACACATTGGAATGGTCTCATTGAGTAAGGGACAGGTGGGCCTCGGTAGGGAGAGAGGTAGGGGGGCGACGGGATCAGGCCCACAGAAATCCCAGAAATGCTGAGGTGTAAGGAAACCAAAGATAAGGGAACTGACCTGGGTGTCAGAGGTGGGTCTTTTTATGGCCATCACATTTTGACCAACAAAGAATGACCAGACCCCAAAGTAGGAGTAAGCCACTGAAGATGTTATCACCAGTCCGTACTCAAACCGAGACATCACGGGAATGAAAAGGTCACAAGGCCCCTAGTCAGTTCTAAATGAAAGACAGTCGGTGGAGGCCCACGCTGGCCATCCTGTCAGGACCCCTCTCACTCCCAAGGCCTTTCTCTGTAGCCCTGCTTCACAGAACTCTATCGCTTTACTCACTCTCCTTCGTCTGAGACATTCATTTGCTAATTCTGTGAAACAAGAACCTCCCTCTCTGGCTTCAGGAGGTCACGTCACTAATACTGGAACAAACTGACATCACACGACTCCCAGCAGGATGCACTGGGAATGATACAGCATCCCTTCTGCAACATTCTTGTTAAAAACTCAATCTGAATTTAATCATGAAGAAGATTAAACCAAAAGATAAAGAGAGAAGAGAAGAAATTGAAAAAGACTTGGAGATGAATGTGAGGGAAAAACTAGAATTTCTAGCACTCCTCAGGTCACCCAAACTAAGAGACATTTTACAAACACACTTGGCCTGTCATTTTCAAAAGTATCAAGGTTGAGAAACACAAAGAAAACCACGGTACCAGTTCAGGTAAAAATACACTAAAGAAACAGGGCAACAAAAAAACAACAGGTAATCTTGGATGGGACCCTAGGCTGCAAAGAAGCTTAGCTATAAAGGACGTTATTGGGACGACCAGGGCAACTGACAATGAGTTGTGGGTCAGATAATAGTTTTACCGCGTCTGATACTAACTACTCTATGTATGGATCTCCATTTATACCATACACTGATTCTCAACAACCATGCTGTGGTTCTGTAAGAAAATAGTCCTCGTAGGGAGTACACATGAAACTATTTAAGGCACAGCGAGACAATGGCTTCAACTTACTCTAAAGTGCTTTGGAAGAAAATGAGAGAAGCAGAGGAGGAGGGAGGAAGGAAAACGTGATGAAGCAAGTGGGACAAAATACAAATAACTGGGCATCCGGACAAAAGATGTCTGTAAAGCCATTTTTGTATTCTTACAAGTTTCCTCTAGGTCTGAAACTGTGTCCTTAAAAAGTGTTTTAAAAAACATGACAAAATTATTTTCTTTAAAGACATCTATGCAGAAAGGGGTTAGCTCAGGAAAGCTTGCATTGCTGAAACCCTGCTTACTCCCAAGAAGGGCTCATCTTTCAGACTGTCCCTTGGCCAGCTCCTGGGAAAGGAATTCCGAGCCCCTGAATGATGCTGTTTGATAAAATTTTGTGTTTCAAGGCCTTGAGCCAAATACCTGTCTGATTAGATAATTTACATTAACCCTGTGGTTTATGCTGACCCTCTGTGATTATGCACACCCTCTGGAGTGTTTATGGAGTAAACACTCCAGAGGGTGGAGCCTGAGGACCCGAGGTCAGTAGCACAGTGTTGTAGGACCATATGACTGACCCCTAACAGAAACCTTGACACCAAGGCTCAAGTGACATTTCCTGGGTGACACCACTTTGCACTTACTATCATGTGCTGGTGCTGGGAAATTCACACATGTCCCCATGACTCCACCAGGAAAGGACACTTGGAAGCTAAAGTGGAGCTTCTCCTGGACTGTTCACCCCTGCTCCTTCCTTCCCCTTTGTTGGTTCTAATCAGCACCTTACCACCGTAATATACCATAACCATGACTACAACAGTTCTTCTGCCTTGGGGGGCAGGGTTCTTCCAAGAGAATCATCTAGCTCAATGGTGATTTTGAGGACTTCCCACAAAAGATTATAGACCTTTAAATATATGGGGAGATAGGGTATATCATCAATTGATCCCCCTAATGATTTGTTTGGAAAAGCAAGTGTCCAACTACTTAACATAAGGAGGAGCTGATCTCTCTGAAAAGATACACTATCAAGTTATCATTGTTAAGACAGTGTCATCTTGGCTCAGGAAGTCAAACAGACCATTGGAGCAGAAGAGAGAGTCCCTAAACTAACCCATTTGTGTGTCTCGTTGTGAGATGTGGCAGGTAGAATCGTAGGCCAGTGGAGAAAGGAGGCTCTTCAAACACAAGTGCCAGGATAAGTGGTTATCCATGTAAAAACAAAACAAAACAAAACCAAAAAAATGCATTTAGACATCTATATGATCACATATCCAAAAATCAGTGGATTTCAATAGGAATAGTATGTTAATATGCTTAGGAAAAAAATTAGATTCTTGCAACATGAAGGTAAAGCTGCCAGGAAGATACAAAGAGAGCTGACCATAAAAGACAAGAATGATACATCTGACGACATTACGATAATTTTGTTCAATAAAAAGCACCATAGAGAAAATGAAAAAAACAAGCCACCAAATGGTAGCGAATATTCCTGTAGCATACTAAGGACAAGAGGGCAGCACCCAGAGTATTAGAGACCTGTTACAACTGAACAAGGAAAACACCACCCCGTAGAAGAGGGGGTGGAGGGACACTAACAAGTACTCTGTGAAGGCAAATATTCATGGCCGATAGACTTTGAAAAGATGGTTACCTCTTCAGGACTCAGGAAACTAAGCAAAACCACCGTTTTACAACCACAAGGGTGACAGAAATTAGGAAGTCTGCCAAAGGCATGCAAGGATCTAGATGAGCTGGAATTCCCCGTACCCATCGCGTGTCACAGCAAAAACTGTTACAACCGCTTCAAAACTCAATTCGGCACCATCTTGTAAAACTGAACATTTTTATATCCCTTGAGCTAGTCATTCCCCTAAAAGAAAAATCTCAGAGGAACTTTCCCATGTTTGCTCAAGGAATCATGTGTTGAGATATCTGAAACACTACAATTTAGAAAAATACAAACCTGAAACCACCACCTTCACCCTCGCCAGGGGGGATGAGAAGCATTGGGACATATTCCCGCGGTGGGACACGTTCCAAAGCAGTGGAAGTCTGAGACCACAGCTCCCTCTGGATCTTTGAAATGTAACCCTGAAGTTTTGAAAAAGCAAATCCCAGAAAACAATATACAGTCTATGATTTTTATAAAGTTCAGAAAGAGATATAAATAAACAACATATTGTTGAAGCACACATATGTCATCAAGGTATGAAATAAGACAAAAACCAACACAAAATCATAAAGTAGGCACTGCTGGGCGTAGGGGGGTGAGAAATGTGTGAGCAGAGCTAGAGTGGAGTGAGGAGCTCCCAGATGTTTATTGTGCTATGCTTCACAACTTACATCATTTTAAACATAGTGTTAAGCATAAAGTGTGTTAAAAATGATAAATATCTTTAAATAAAGATCATAATGTGCCAAGTTTCCATGTGGTCACAAAAACCATACTACAGCCACGTCATGACTGATGGCCGCTGGATCTTGTTGGCCGAGCCAGAGCGTCGTTAATCACGAAACGGCTTAGACCTTTTGTCTGCCTTTCGTGGTCATCACCAGACATGTCAATATACCTTAACACTTTCCAACCCTGATGTCGCCCCAAGCTGCTAATGTTAGATTAGGCGGAGATACAAAATCTCCCTTTGGGGAGGGGTTCACGTTTCCCTTCCGTTTTCCAAGAACCCCTAGAACTTAAGCATTTCAAACAGAATGATCAGGTTTATTTAGATCCCTAAGCGGGAAAGTCTGAAATCAGTCTAATTTTTATTTTCTCTCGATAACTCACCTCAGCTGATCGCGGGAGGTACCGTTCAGTAGCTAACTTTGCCAGGGCAGCCTGGGTGTCTTAAAAAGGGACACAGTGGCCCCCATTCCACACGCCCCATGAGGAGGTGAAAGCTGTACCTCTGCCCTTGAGACCAGGAAACTCTTTGCTGGGACCAGCACCGTACGGTGAAGTCTGAGGTGAGGTCACAACGGATCACACAGCCTCGGGAGGGTGGGGGGGACTTGGCCTTGGAATCCAGAGCCCCAGGCTGGGTGGGAGGCCAGGTCACCTACAGGGGCGACACGGAGGCATTTCAGGTGACAGCCCGGGATCAACATACTGGCATGGGAGCAAGCCTTAGAAATCAGCCACCCAGGAGACAGATCCTGGCTGAGACAGATCCTGGCTGCCCCAGTCCCTGGTGATGCTGTGGACTAGAATGTCCGAGTTTTGGTACAAGCCCCCGCAGTGGTGGCCATGTGCACCTGCCTGAGGCCAGGCTGCGGTCAAGCCACCTCGCGTGCTCCCAGGACTCAGCCTCCCCAGCACAGACATGGCCGTACCCTGAAAAACCTGCTTCCATCAGCTGCTCACCAGAGCCCTAACCACATCCTCCTTCCTTTTTGGGTGACTCAGAAACTCAGGATTTGGCTGGACTTCCTTTTTCAGCCCTTGAAACATAAAAGGACACCTTCTCTACTGGGAAATCAGGCCACCAGGTCACCCTGCTCTAACGTGGCCTAATTTGGACCAAACTGTCACAGCCGGAAGTTCTCCCTGGCCCGAGGGTGTGTCGACAGAGGTGTCCTGCTGGTCCCCGGAGCAAGAGGCTTCATATCTGCTTCCCATTTCGAGGAGGGAGGGAGGCTCTCTATGCCGCCAATTGGATTTGTGTCTCCAGTGACGACCCGGGAGACAACTGGGTGTTCTCGCTAGAGCAGAGGGAAACCCAGCAAGTTGACACTAAAGTGAGGGATGATCTCATCCCACTGTGACCCCAAACCAGCAAAGGCTGTAATGCATCTGACGGTACCACGAGGTTGCACGGAACACGGGAGAGGCTGAGAGGCTAACTGATCACAGCGACAGCTGAATGAGAAAGGTTTGAGTCTCCTACGAAACTCTAGTTTGGCCAGTCTTTCCTCTTGGTCTCTGAAACAGGTGGGGAGAAGGGCGAACATTAATCACCACATTTATATTTGCTGTAAACTCTTCCAGTTATAATTTGCTAAAATTAAAAGTGACCACAAATTCAGTAGAGAAGTGGGGATGGGGGCGGGGGGGGTACAGGGATGTTTTTCAGGTTTATCAGGATACGCATATAGTCATTTCGGTGCACTGTAGAAAAATCACCTTGGAAGGGAGCGGTCAGGAGAGGAGACTGATAAGGGTATGCAGGACCGTTAGATCAATTAAACTGGAGGCCACAGGCTGGGTGGCTGTAAGGCCTTGTGCCTATATAAAGGAACCCAAGTCTAAGCCCATAAATGCCCCAAGGCTGTGAAATCAGAATACTAGGAACGACCAACCACGCTGAGCCACGGAGGCTGCAAGCTACAGCCAACTGGTCCTCCCTCGCCTTGTTTCCTCCTTTTCTCCAGACAAGTCCCGGCGTTCCTGCTGGGGACCGCACTTCTAACCACTGCCCGTTAGCTACTGCTGGACTTGATTTCTGTTCAAATAAACCTCCCATTTTTAATATGTCTCAGTTCATCTTTGAACAATATAAAAGAAAAACTAGTGAGACAAAGATAATATTGGGAAAAGCAGCATGTAGGGTTGGGACAGGGAAGCCAGCATGGCAAGGGGCTCTGGAAGCCCAGCCTGATGTCCCCTGAGCAGAAAATCCCAGCTCAGCTTTGTGGGGACACTCGAAGTGGCCTCCTGGCCCTCTAGAGAGGTCTACTGAGCTTTGCTCTCCCATATCTGAATCCCACAGGACAAAAACTATAGCCAGATTGGACTATTTCAGTCCAAGGGGGATGGGGGGAACCAGCCTCTAATACTGAGCAGCGTTCTTGACTACAGGGAAAACTGCACAGTTTCCTGGAATCCAAGCAGTGGCTCTTAGTCGAGAGCTCACTTGGGCTTTGTAACCATGGTTTTCCAAGGCCCAACTGTATAAAAATAGAATATTTATTTAAAAAATGAAACCTGACAAATAAGCCGCTGCTGTTTCTACTTGCAGAGAAAGCTCTGGAAGATTCCCAGAGCCCGGGCCCAGGCAACATGGGAAACGCTCCCCACCTATAACGAGGTCCCCTAGCACTGGCTGTCGGATTCCTTCCAGCCCCAGCGTGACTCTCGAGGGTGCTCAGGGAAGGGCACCCAGAAACCTCGAGAGATGGGTCCTTGGAGAGCTTTTCTTGGGTGTTAAAATAAAAGCTCCTCTTCCGGCTGGAGAGAATATCTAGTATTCCAAAGAGCCCCCCGTGACTTTCCCTCTAGCTCCAACCCTGGACTGGCCCAAAGGCAGGTAGAAGGACTGCATTCAGGGATCTTTTCTTCATGACCGTGATTTGTGAATACTTGTGACCCACGGGCCACATCTCTGACCTCTACTTCCATTTCTCTGTTGAGCCACAGATTTGCAGGAAGAAAAGTAAGTGAGATTTCAAAAAAGACCTCAGTGATTTACAACGGGCCACAGAAGGAATAACACATGTAGATGGGTTTTATGGTTATTAAAGGCTTAAACTGAACAGGGTCCTGGTGTCTAGGAATACTTGTTTCCTGCCTTGGATTTGCCACTTTCAAAGATGCCTTCCTAGCCCTAAGGAATCATGACTCCCCAGAATTAAAGGGTATCTTGACTCCTACAGAATGGGGCTCTGCCACTTACCATAGAGGATTCCTGGTTCACATCTTCAAACAAGTCATAACCCAGAGACGCTGCTGACAAAGCCTCACGGGGCAGCCTATGGTCACTTCCTTACCATGGTGCACACCTCAATGCCAAACCAAGAAATGGTCCCTCAAACTGCACATGAGATGTTGCTTTTTTGCTTTTTGTTTTTTTTGCAATGTTATAGCATTTTCTTTCATATCATGCTCTGAAGAGCTGAAGCGTAACCATCCCCCTCCCTCATACTTTTTTGTAGATTCCCTTTATTAAAAGTGGTGTGTTTCTGAAAAGCAGATTAATTTTAAAAGTGCTCAAAAAGCTTACCTTTGCTGTTTACCCACTAGTAAATCATTCTGCAATATGGGTGATTTGCTTCACTTCTAACAAAAGGTACTTTTCAGGAGACACTACCATTCCTATTACTGAATTTAATTTTTTTGTAGTGAACCTGTTCCATAATTATATGTTGGCTGGTAATTGGGTAAAGTCTGTTAGGAGAGCTGCACTATGGTGTGTTTTCCAATGAGATGTTAATAGTGTCATGCTTTTTTCTAGGGTTATAATTTCAGTGTTAAAATTCAGCCCGGTTCTGCAGCTGTTGGCTGCTGTCACACGCACAAACAGCGGGGAAGAGGACACGGGGTTTAAAAACACTCACTCCTCCTCCTCTTCGAAGGAAGCCTCCCTGCGGTGCCCCAGCACTCTGCTTCCTTGCGGGCAGCTCATTTGGTGGTGACCGGCAAGGACTCTCCAGCAGGTGCTTGTGCCCTGCTCTGCAGCAGACACACTGGGGTCCCTGTTCTCAAAGACCATACAGCCCAGCCCTGGTGGGGGCAGTTCCACAGTGCAGCTTTGGTTAGGGGGAGGGACAACAGGCCCAGGATCAGAAGACTTGAGTTCAAACCCACTTTTGTCCCCAGGCTATTCCTGAAACAGTTTCTGCATCCGAAGACAGGCAATAATCCTGGTTCTCCCCGCTCCACTGGGTGGTAATGACATTAAGCAGGCAGGAATGCATTTTGTAACCACACATACATGGCAAGGTGCTGTCAGTACAGGAGAGGCAGCAAGCAGTTGGGTGCTACCTGCCTGTGCAAGGAGGAGGACGGCAGGGGCGGGGAAGGGGGAGGGTGGGGATGCTGTAGCGCATCGTGGGCTTGGGTGGCTCTGAGAACCAACTGGTGTCTAGAAGAGGCCTGTAGGGTGGAGGCTGGGAGGGACAGGACTGGCAGAGCTGGAGGACTGGAATGGGAGCGCGGTGTGAGAACTCCACGGCAGGCGCTCCACCCAACCGCTAGCCACTCAGGAATGAGCCGCTTCCTGCAGACCCAAGAGCCGAGCAGAGAAACCCGAACGTATCCCATCATTTGTTGAATTCCAATAGCCACGTTTCAAGCTGAAGCGTTGCGCTCCCATGAACAACCCTACAATGCCATCATCGCTGTGTTCATACACAGTTGGGGCGACTGGTCTAAGAGATGTTAATTCCTTACTCAAGACAAGTCAGCACATGACGATAGGAGTTTATAGCATTTGACTCTAAAAGCCACATTCTTTCTCTTAGCGAGAAAATGCTTTACTCTCTATTCCCAAAAGGAACAAACATGAATGTGAATACAGAGAAGCCAAGACCCGAGGTGGAGGAACCACAAGAACTCGCCCAGCTTCCCTGACAGAAACCACCCATTTAGGTTCCTTACAGGATTTTTTTTTTCTTTCTTAGATATGGCCTATGATTTAACGGAGAGAGAGAACCACAGCTGGGTGGGTGAGTTCACCTTCCAGGGGTTCTCCAGCTTCCGTGAGCACCAGCTCACACTGTTTGTGGTGTTCCTTGCGCTCTACGCTTTAACCCTGACTGGCAATGTCATCATTGTGACCATCATTAGTGCTGACCGTCACCTCCACATGCCCATGTACTTCTTCCTGAGCATGTTGTCTGCCTCAGAGACCGTGTACACGCTTGTCATTATACCCAAGATGCTCTGTAACCTCCTGGGCCTGAGCCGGCCCATCTCCTTGGCCGGCTGTGCCACCCAGATGTTCTTCTTCATCACCTTGGCCATCAACAACTGCTTCCTGCTTACGGCCATGGGGTATGACCGCTATGTGGCCATCTGCAACCCCTTGAGGTACACGATCCTCATGAACAAGACGGTGTGCCTCCAGTTGGTGGGGACGGCCTGCAGCATTGGCCTCATTGTAGCCATGACACAGGTGCTGGCTGTGTTCAGGCTGCCCTTCTGTGCCACGAAGGTAGCCCACTTCTTCTGTGACATCCGGCCGGTGATGAAGCTCTCCTGCATCGACACCACAGTCAATGAGATCTTGACGTTGATCATCAGTGTGCTGGTGATCCTGGTTCCCATGGGGCTGGTCTTCATCTCCTACGTCCTCATCATCTCCAGCATCCTCAAGATCGCCTCAGCCGAGGGCCGGAAGAAGGCCTTCGCCACCTGCGCCTCCCACCTCACGGTGGTCATTGTCCACTATGGCTGTGCCTCCATCGCCTACCTCAAGCCCAAGTCCAAGAACACCAGGGATCAGGATCAGCTGATCTCAGTGACCTACACGGTCATCACCCCCCTGCTGAACCCTGTGGTGTACACCCTGAGGAACAAGGAGGTCAAGGATGCTCTGCTCCGGGCCACGGGCAGGAAGCCTTCCTGACGAGATGGGCCTGCTTCAACGAGGTTCCCGTAAGATTCTCTGGAGTGGGAAAGCAGAGCAGTGCCCACAGTCCCTAGAGCTAAAACTCTGGAGCCTGTGAAGCAGGGGCAGGTGAGAAGAGAACAAAAGCACGAAGATTCAGCTACTGAAGAAAGGGACACATTTCCCCAGGGTCCAGGCAAGCCCGCACCTCACACGTGAACACAGACCCTGTGGGACTTCAACATGGGAGAAGGGACTGTGGGTCTTCAACACGGGAGAAAGGACTGCTGGGAGGGAACGGGCTATGTGGGTGGAATGACATCGGGACAGAGGGAAGGATGAAGGCGGGCAGCTGCTCTGGGATAGAGCGAAGATCTTAAATATGTTCTTGAGCACTCGTTTTGGACACGGAGTTTCCCTGCACCCATTTACGCAGGTTTAAGTCGTAGCTGAAGTAATTCCCTCACAGGCAATTCAAGCTCCCCGCATCCTGGACACTGTAAGTAAATGGATAGCAGACATCGGAGCACGTGGAAAATTCACTAGGCCTAAGTTCCGGATCTTTTTCACTTAAGTTCCGGCTTGGCTATAGGGGAAAGTAGAAATCTGTTTCCATGATCATGTCAGAGAAACATTTTCAGAAAGTGATTAAAACCCCCTGATGATCTAGTTAAAGCTGTAGTACCAGGTGAATCCTATTGGCATTTCCATTCTGAGACTCCACGAGATTGGCAGCGATACGGTCTGAGTGACTCGCCCACTAAGGAGAGACGGGCTTGCCTTGGGTGAAGCTTTCGTGGAGTGGAAGGAAGTAACAAGTGCACGGGAGTAAAGCGGGGAGTCCGCAGCAGAGGTGACTGGGAGAGGGCTGGGAGGTTGTGCATGGTGAGGACAGCACAGCCACCTGATGACTTAGAAACCACCCAAGACAGGCTGTAATTGTCCATCCGTCCTACCACCACGTAAGACCCCGAGGCCCTGAATTAACAGGACACACCTGGGTCATGGGCCGCCTCCACTCCCAGGACTCCGGTCCTCAGCACGTCCTCCATTCCACACAGCCCTCCACCCCAACCACACCCAGTGACCAGTCGCCTCCCTTTCCTGTCCTCAGGCCATCCTACCACTTCCCACCACTCAGCAGGGTATTCGTTCAGAAACTCCAGACCGAAGCTGCTCACCCATGAACCTTCTGGTGAAGGAGTCCCCCCATTTGCTTCCTCACACCTCACCACGTCACGCTCACACATGCACATATCTTAAGGGCAAACTTCTGCTTGGTGGCTTCACAGACGCACCTGTGGGATGAGCAGGGATGCCGTGGCCAAGCACCCAGCTCCAGGCCCTCTACTGTGTCTCACCAGGACCCACCGATGTGGTCTTCACAGGTGGTGCTCTGTATGTGTGTTTTAAAAAGTAGGGCTGTGTCCAAGTATGGCTCCTTCTTACACGGATTCAACTACAGGCTTTTTTTTTTTTAAGAGATTTATGGTGGGGCGCCTGGGTGGCTCAGTCGGTTAAGCATCTGCTTTTGGCTCAGTTTGTGATCCCAGAGTGCTGGTGTTGAGCCCCACATCTGGCTCCCTGCTCAGCGTGGAGCCTGGTTCTCCCTCTCCCTCTGCCCTACCCCCTGGCTCGTGCTCTCTCTCTCCCAACCCCCCAACTCATTCTATCTCAAATAAATTTTAAAAAAATTATGGTGAAATCCAAGAGAATTCAAAAGTACTCTGCATTTGCCAATAGTCACTTTTACAAAGGAAATAAAAATTTCATTTTAGACCATCTTCAAAAATGTAGCCCTGTTCGACCTTCTCAACAGATAACTTTATCTGCCAACTTAGCTCCATCAAACGTTAGTGGTTTTTGTAGGTCGGCTGAGTGAGAGGAATGGAACACAAGCACTGGAAGAACAAGACTCCGGTTTGAGTCCTGCTGAACCTCTTATTCGCGATCTACTGAATGAATTATTTAGCTTCCCTAAGACTCAGTTTCCTCATCTATAAAACATACCCAAAGTTTATGACAAACACATGAGACGGTAGGTCGGAACATCCTTTGTAAATGACGAGACAAATATTTATTTGTATTAGAGTAGGAAAACAGTAAGATCATCTCCATCAACTTCCAGCGTAATCCATCCAGCCCAGAGTTCAACCTCATCAGCCTGAGGCGGCCACTGCCTCGGAGATTTCGGGGATGCTGTGCTTGCGTCTTCCTGCCGTCCCTCCTATTTCTACACCTGGCTCAGGGGCCTTTCTCCTTGCACACTGTGGAGGACGAGGAGGGGAGTCCTTGCTCCTGGACACTCCCCAGACACACTGAGTCTGAAAGCCTGGTTATACTTGGTTTTCCCAGACGCAGGGCGCTGCCCTTCACTTCTCAATTGGTCTCTTTTGTTAGGAGCATGAAATCGTAAGATGTTTGAATTTAACACACACCATTACCCTCTCTCCGCTGCGGATCCCTGAGGAAGTAAGGGAATCTTTCCTTCTCTACAAAACGGGGTTCTGAGGACCTGCTCTGTGTCTCCTGTCTGACTGCCCTAAGAATCGACTAACTAGAATAAACACAGTAAAAAGAAATTGCCATGATGACCACCAAAAAGCATGAAGATAGCATTATATCATGATGATGCTTATATCCCTACCTTTCCAATTTCTCCCGGCCATTTTATATTATTTCACCAGTTTTTGACTCCTACCTTTCTCCCACATACACTTAAGTCCTAAACCCTATTGCACTCAAGTCATGTTATGTGCAGTTCCTTGCAAAAAAAAAAAAAAAACAAAAAAACAAAAAACAAACTTTGAACCACTATCTTCTGTTAGCAATTCCAGCACTAAGTGCCTACCCTCCTGCTCCACACCAAGAACCTTCCCTCCTCCTAGTTCAGTGGATTTCAAATTCTTCACCATGACCCACGACCCTCAGTGGGAAATGCATGTTCTGGCAAAACCCAGCGTGCATTCATAAATCTGCAAACTGGAACAAAGAATTCACAGAACAGTATTTATCCTTACCACTTGCAATGCATTCTGATGCATTCTGGATTTTCATTCCAGTCTTTTTTTTTTTTATAATTTTATGAGCGAGGCAGTGAGACAGAACGTGCACACACACAGGGGGAGGAGCAGAGGGAGACAGGGAAGGAGAGGGAAAGAATCCCAACCAGAATCCACGCTCAAGACCCAACACGTGGCTTGATCCCAGAACCCGAGAGCTTGATCTGAGCCAAAACCAAGAATCGGACGCTCAACCGACAGAGCGACCCAGGCTCTCCTCGTCTGTTCCAATTCATCTTAGTCAAATAATGTTAATGAACAAGGGGCAGCTACGACATACTTTCACCAAATACTCAACGGAAGAAAGTTGAAAAGCTCAAGTTCATGCTGAAGTCCAATATCCTCAGACTACATTTCTGTGCTGCTGGGATTAAAATCTTACGTAAGAACTTGACAACACTGGAATTATATTATTGAGCATTCAGTATTCGTGCTTAAACACGGGACACCTCAGATGAGGGACGCTTACTCTGCACGGTAGTTGCCGGGCTGCTGCCGCGGTCGCACGTCCGGGACGCCAGGTGGGTGGCTCACGTCTCACGAGAGAAACAGACTGGCAGAGGAGCCAAATTATCTTGAGGGAAATACCTTATTTTTCTTTAACACTTTCTTTTTATCCATACTCTTCATTAAATATGGATTACAAATGATTTAACCTGAAGACTGTCATACACGACTGTGGTGGCAAAATTAAAATCATGCTGTAAATTCAGGACTTAAAAAGAATTAAAAAGCTAAAAGTAGTGCTTCACAATTGTTTTATTTAAAATTATGAATACAGAACACCAGTTTTACAAAGATTAGAATTCTGATACCTAATTTCCATTATTCTGCTTTGTACATTTAAATTTTATAAGTATTTATTGGCTATGCAACATATAACATGCTTTCTAAAACCAAAAAGCAACACACACTTTCGATATTTATATGAAAGATGATTTGCCTACTTAAAACTCTTCAATGGGGGCGCCTGGGTGGCTCAGTGGGTTAAGCCTCTGCCTTCGGCTCAGGTCATGATCTCAGGGTCCTGGGATCGAGTCCCGCATCGGGCTCTCTGCTCAGCGGGGAGCCTGCTTCCCCCTCTCTCTCTGCCTGCCTCTCTGCCTACTTGTGATCTCTGTCAAATAAATAAATAAAGTCTTTAAAAGAAACAAATAACTCTTAAATATGTCCCCCAAATTAATAGCTCTCACCCATCAATTATTCTTACACTTCAATTCTGCAGTAATGAATACAATGTACACCTCAACTGATTGAATTTTAACATGTAAACCATATAAAGATCTTGCAGTCTAAAACCACAGAATAATTAACTACATTTAAAAATGTGTATTTGAATATTTGTTGAAAAGCCAATGGCTTGCTTTGTCCAGATTCCTGACGCTGTCAGCCTGATTGGAGACAACCATGGTGCTAGTGTGTGATCACCATTCACCTACAAGCTCAGAGTCGCCCCCCAAAATGGCTTACAAGATTTTCAGCTACCGACTTTGCAAAGACTAAAGACCAAAGCAGCATCAAAACAGAGGATTCTGACTAAATACCAAAAGCAAGTCAAACTTTGCTGCATTCCTGGAGCGGCCCTCTAAAGTTAGGATAACCTGGGCAGATCTGGACGCCATACAGGGCCATTGCCCACGCGGGTGACCCCCACACAGGCCAGAAGGAGCATCTGTGAAGGCGGCCGCCTATTTTTGTCTTCTTTTATTCTGAAACAGTGGTATGTTAATTGGCATTTTTCCGATTACAAAAGCAACACTCTTTGAAAAAAGCTTCAGAAAATTATAAAGAAAAAATTGGAACCTCCGGGGGTCACAGTGGCACAATGAGAGCACAGAGCATTTCTCCTCCACATGCCCCAGCCCCACCTCTATCAAATGCTAGAAAGGAAACATTTTTAAAGTAGGATCCCAAAGTCAGGGCTTCAACATGGAAATGGAGTTTTTAGTGGGCTCCAAATTACACGGCATGACCTGGAGACTCAGAACAAGCGTGACCACATGGATAAGGAGGCTCAGAGGCAGAGGGAGTCAGAAGAGCAGTCGGGTCGGGAGAGTTACCTCATGCCAGAGGTAGAGGAGAACCCAAACAATGGGAAACACCAGGAGGAGGAAACAGGAGGTAGTGGCCCAGAAGAAGCAGCCCTCCCCAGGCAGGTGGTAGCAGAAAAGTGCTGGTGGTCTTCAGACAGAAGCATTCCCTGGAGAGAGGGGCACAGCGGTGACATGGGGGTCTGCCCGTAACGGAGCAGGGGAAACAGGACAGAAATACATGATGAAGCAAATAGGAACCAGAATCCTTGAGCTAAAAAGTAGTAATTTTTTTAATAAAAGAATTATAAGCAAATTAAACTCACTTCTCTTGTTCACTGTGAAGCTATACATACTGGCTAATACCAGTCATTATTTAAAACAAAGTGATAGGAATTCTGTTAAGTATAATTAAAGGGTAGAAAGGCACCTTGGTGGCACCGACTCTTGGTTTTGGCTCAGGTCCTGATCTCAAGGTCGTGGGATCAAGCCTGGCATTGAGCTCCATGCTCAATGGTCAGTTTGCTTCTCTCTCTGCCCCTCCACCACTACTCTCTCCCTAACATAATTCTTCAAAAATAAAATCATCTTTAAAAAAAGTGTATTTGGAGGGTACAGAGAATGTGGATCAAACACAGATTTTACAGATGAATTATTGGTGGCTTTTCCCTAAAACCCTACTAAACTTCAGTTTAGAGCAGGCTCACCTCCACAGCAAAAGAAACAGGGAGATGACAAGAGGTGTGTGCAGCAAAACTGTGGGATGCATGGGGCACCTGGGTGGCTCAGTGGGTTAAAGCCTCTGCCTTCAGCTCAGGTCATGGTCCCAGGGTCCTGGGATCGAGCCCCGCATCGGGCTCTCTGCTCAGCAGACAGCCTGCCTCCCTTCCTCTCTCTCTGCCTGCCTCTCTGCATACTTGTGATATCTGTCGAATAAATAAATAAAATCTTTAAAAAAAAAAAAAAACTGTGGGATGCATACATGGTTATGGTCTTGCATGGGACTTAGCACAGAGACCACAGACATACAAGGTCTGCAACACAGCACACGCACCAAAGATGCCGAATTCTCACCTGGAATGCCAGAAGCGCTCAGGAAAGGGAAACAGCAAGTCTTCCTGAGCCTAAGAGTGTATGACTGCTTTAGGAAAACACCACTGATAACGTTTAAGAGATATTATCCAGCCGGAGCCTCTCCCCTGCCTGCACAGAAGGCTGGAGGGGAGACTTTCCAGGAGCACTTACAGAGGGGAGGTAGCGTGGGGAGGTGTGCTACAGTAATGTTTTTAGAAGGTGAAGAAGAGGTAAAGGAACGTCAGCAATGCTTACAGGAGACTGAGTAAGGCTTACAGCTCCCACTCAGGACACTGAAGACCATTTCCTGGGGAACTTAGCATTCCATGAACAAAATCCAACATGTATGGAAAGTTCCGGTCTTGCCTTGAAAAAGTAAGCTTCCTTTAAGAAAGCCAGTTTCACCACATTTCTCAGCTGTATCAGCCTTGTAAGTAAAGCCCACCACTGAACATACCCCAGCCCTTCTCACACACACACGCGCACACACAGTTTCCAAAGAGCTTGGTAGGGCATTAGTCATATTACAAATGGACTGACAAGGATACCCAAGCATTTGGGAATAACATGAAAACAGACGCCATCTAAAAAACAGGTAACAAGAGAACATGGTAGAATTAGACGCAGTGCACAGGGTAGATCAAAGCCTTTCTGAAGATGCATATTCAACATTTTCAGAAGGACGTGATGAGATACAGTATTGGTGAAATAAAAGCAGTTCTGTATAAAAGGCATGTACTGAGAAGCAAAAAGAGCTTTACAGATTAAAAATACATTACCTGAAATAAAAAATTAAATAGGAGAGTTGTGGAGAAATTTGATGAAATGTCTTGAATACCAGAACAAAGTGACAAATAGGAGTGAACTCAGGGGCTCACAAAAGAATACTAAAAATAAATAGAAGATGTTTAATATTTGACTAGACAGACTTCAAAAATAAATAGAAAGGGTTAAACTTTCAAAGAAATAGTAAAAGAGAACTTCAAAGAGCCAAAGGACATGAGCTTCCAAACGAATGGCCTCCCACAACCAAGACAGTCTCAACACATGCAAAATGGATCTTTATGAAGTTTCTAAAAACCATGTTAACAAGACGACCTTACCAACTTCAAGATTTAAAAAAAAAAAAAACACAGATGTAGTAATAAGCCATGAATGGATCAAAAATCAAAAAGTGCGTGTGCTGTGTTGCAGACCTTGTATGTCTGTGGTCTCTGTGCTAAGTCCCATGCAAGACCGTAACCATGTATGCATCCCACAGTTTTACTTGACACAAGAAGCTGGAAGACAAGGACGTAATGGCTTCAAATATTTAAGGAAAAATTAGTCCTGTTCACCTTAAAAATAGAAACTGCCAGTTATTTTACCAGCAAAAGATGGGTTTATTTGGGAGTAAAAGAGAATTACAACCCAGGACAAAGGAGCTGCAGCACAATCACAGACAAGTCTGGGAACAAAGGAGAGGGACCTTTCTAAAGGAGAGAACAGGGGAGTTGGGAGGACTGTTCTGAGAAGTCCTTTGGAAGAAACTGGGACTTCCGAGTGTGGTGGCTTCTCATTGGCTGAGCCATTTCCTGTGGGGATGAGCAGCATCTCCTCCCCCTCCTGCTGGAGTAGGAGAGTGGTGTCCATGTTCAAGGTCAAGTCCTTCTCCTTCCTGCCTGGTCTGGAGTCAATGAGGAGTGCTAGGGCTGACCACACCCCTGCCCAAACATCTCATATCCATTTTTGTGAGGCTTCCCCATTACTAATTTTCGGTGTCCAAACAAGAATTGTAAACTCAGCAAATTATCAATCAAGTGTGAGAGTAAAATAACATTTTCCAACATGTAAAATCTCAACATTTTTCCCCTATCTTCTTTTTCAGGAAGAAACTAAAACAGCCTGAGTCTGTGACACTTCCTGAGTCAGACTCTTCTAGAACAGAAAGGAGGAGGAAATGCTTTCCAACTCACTCTATGAGGTCAGTATTATCTTGGTACTAGACCCAGACATTAGCATCACAAAAAAAGGGGGGGGGTAATCTATAGACCAATATCCCTGATGTACTAGGTACTAAAATCCTCAACAAGATAGAATCCAGCAACAATTCCACTTTGAGGAGTAAGTCCAAAAGAAATGAAAAATGTGCCAACACATTTAATTAAAATTACAAGGAGGGTGTACACCGTGAAGAAAGAAAAACACTCCAGGAGATAGTGGATCCAGAAGGGGAAAGAAGGAAGGGGATGCCAGGTTGGAACTGAAGTGTCGCATCCATAGCCCACCCATTAGCTAAGGAGCCACTGAGCAAAACCAGAGAAAGGCAGAGAGATCTCAGATAACTGGCTCCATGAAAAGAAAAATGTAGGAAAATTAACAGATGCCTGACATTATGGACCAAAGAGAGGGGGAAAAAACTGCTTAGCTTTCTTGTCTAAGAGATATATAATTATAGTATATGACACGGATCAGCTGTGAACATTCATGTACTCATTATTACTGAAGCAGGGAACAATGACAACCAAAGTTAGAATATACACATATTTTGAGAAAGAGGAAAGAGGGAAGTGTGTGAGTTAGGAACGAAAGATAAGAACAGGTAAAGTTATTGAAAATAGTGTGATGGTTAATGTTACATGTCAACTTGGCTGGGCCACATTGACCAGAAATTCTGTCAGCAATCAATCTGGATGTTTCTGTGAGAGTGTTTTTAGTGGAGACTGACATTTAAATTGGTGGGATGTGAAAATATGAAAAGGGACCAAATGTAATTAAGAAAGAGGTGGTGTACACACACACACACACACACACACACACACAATGGAATATTACTCAGTCATTAAAGAGAATGATATCTGCTCTTTTCAATGATGTGGATGGAACTAGAGGGTATTATGCTAAGCAGTTTAAATCAGAGAAAGACAGTTATGATTTGATTTCATTCACATGTGGAATTTAAGAGACAAAACAGATGAACATATAAGAGAGAAAAAAGATAAGTTGAAATCAGAAAATCAGAGAAAGAGACAAACCATAAGAGACTCTTAACTCTAGGAAACAAACTGAGGGTTGCTGGAGGGGAGGCGAGTGGTGGGGGGCTGGGGTAAGTGGGGGACGGGCATTAAGGAGGACACATGTTATGATGAGCACTGGGCGTTATACACAACTGATGAATCACTGAACTCTACCTCTGAAACTAATAATATACTATATGGTAATTAATGGATTTTAAACAAATTAAAAAAAAAGCTGAAAAATCAATCAATCAATCATGTTGAGTAGAGATTTCCTCTGTAATGCGGGTGGGCCAGTTGAAGCCATGAATAGAACAAAAGAGTGACCTAGCAAGAGCACGAAGGAACTCAGCAGCCGGCAGCCTTCAGACTTGTGTTATCGCACCTGCTCTGTCCTGGCCCCCAGCCTCTTGAGCCACCTTGTAGACTTGGGATTTGCCAACCTCCATAATTGTGGGAGCCAGCTTAAGAAAATAACCCTTTATCTCTCTCCCTCTCTCTCTTGCTCCCAGACACACAGAGACATAAATACATATATACATATATGTATATATGTGTATATATATGTATATATGTGTGTATATATATGTACTTATGTAATATACAAATATAAATATATACTATATTATAAATGTATATATGTATACGTATGTGTGCATACATACATATAAGTGTATATATGTATATTTTATGTATATTTATAAATAACACAGACATATACATTCAATTGGTTCGGTTTTTCTGAAGACCCCAAACACAGGTAGCCTCTAGAGAAAAAAAAAGGGTAGGGAGGGACGGAGTAGAGAATCACTTCCTTTTATATATACATATAGCACACACACACTCACCGTTGACCTTACAGAAATAAAAACCCATAAAGGAATACTATGAACAGCTGTGTGCCAACAAGTTAAGTGACCTAGATGAAATGGACCAATTCCCAGAAAGTCACAAACCCAGCCAAACTGACTTAAGGAGTAGAACATCTGAATAGACCTACAATAAGCACAGCTTGCATCAGTGATGAACAGAAGTCCCGCAAAGAAGAGCCCAGAACCATGTAGCTTCACTAATGAAGTCTATAAAACATCAAATACCAATCCTTCACAGACTCTTCTAGAACAGAGAGGAGGAGGAAATGCTTTCCAACTCACTTTATGAGGTGAGTATTTTGATCCTAAACCCAGACAATGGGATCACAAAAGAAAAGGAAAAGCTATAGACCGATATTCCTGATGCAGTGGGTACTAAAATCCTCAACAAGGTGGAATCCAGCAACAATTCCACTTTGAGGCATATAAGCCCAAAAGAAATGAAAAATGTGCCCACACAAAAAACTATAGACTAATGTTCATAATAGCATTATCTTCATAACCGCTAAAAACTGGAAACCAATTTCCATCAAGTGGTGACCGGATACATAAATACAGTATATCAGTATGTTAGAATATTATTCGGCCATAAAAAGGAATAAAATACTGATACTCGCTACAGCACGGGTGAAGCTTACAGTGTGCCAAGTCCAAGAAGCTCATCACAAGTCACATATTGTATGATCCCATTTATAGAAGATGTGCAGAAGAGGAAACTCCATCAGTGGGGGACTAGGGGAGGGGAGAAAGGAAGAGTGGCCACTAAAGGCTATAAGATGTCCCTGGGGGTGGTGCAAATGGGCTGAAATTAGTAGTGGTGGTTGTACAACTCCGGTTTTGGCAAAAACCACTGAATTGCATACTCTAAAAGGGTGCGTTTCGCATTCTGAATGCCATCTCAATGAAGCTATTGTGTATTTTTGTTATGTTTTTGTAAGGTGTTATTACTGTAAGTGGACATTTTTATATGAGATCCTTCTGGAGAACATTATGCCCCTTTACTGAAGAACATAAAGGGAGCACCGCGTAAGTGGGGCCATATTCACTGAGGAGAAGATTCAAGGATGCAAAGATGTCGACTCTTCCCAAATCAATCTACAAATTCAATGCAATCCCGATAAAAAGCCCAGTCAGATGCTGCGTACACACTGACAGACAAATTCTAAAATTAGCTCAGAAGTGTAAGTTCATTCCTTCATTTAACAGATATTTATTGAGTGCTTACACTATGTCACTTTTATTAAAGCTGCTGGGGTACAACAATCAAAATGATAAACCACCTCCTTGCTTTCGTGGGGCTTGTTTAGTAATGTGCTAAAACAGACAAGGCTATTTCAGAAAAAAATTACGATCGGTTTTTACTTGATCTAGCAGATACCAAGACCCATCATAAATCTATATTAATTAAAACAGCACAAAATAGCCAAAACCGAGCCATAGAACAGAATCCCAAAACAGATGCGTGCAGAGACCAGTTTGGCACATGACCCAGGAAGGACTATGATGGAATAGAGAGCACTTAGAAACATGCAAACATGAAGTTCCCATTGGATTTTTTTTTTAAACTGTACTTCCTGGCTGCGAAGTCCAATGTGCTTGGAGCCAACTACTATAAAAAACAAAAACAAAAACCAAACAAAAAACATCCATCAGTTGTTTCTTTCCTGGTCTGATGTTAGCAATCCAAAGAAAGGGTTGCCCTTGAGTTTCACCCGGTGCTATGAAGCACAACAGACTCTAATTTGCCGGTTGGGGTCAGGAATAAGACAAAATCAATAGGAAAACAAGTTTTGAGTAGGCTGCCTTTCACCCCCATACTGAGCACCAAGGGGTAATGAGCCTCCTGACCTCAGCTCTCTGTCTCATTTCTCCCCACTCTGTCCCAGGATTGCTTTTTTTTTTTTTTCTTTTTAAGATTTTATTTATCTGACAGAAAAGAGTAAGGCAGGGGGAGCTGCAGGCAGAGAGAAAGGGAGACGCAGGCTCCTTGCTGAGCAGGGATCCTTAGGCAGGGCTAGATTCCAGGACCCTGAGATCATGACCTGAGCTGAAGGCAGATGCTTAATGGAATGAGCCGCCCAGGCGCCCCCTAAACACACTTTCTGGTGCCCCTTCAATGGACCAAAAAATGCTTCAAGAGAGGCTGGGACCTCTGCATCGGTTCCTTTGCTAACCTTCCCCAAGGAGTGATGCTTCCCCGTGCCCATTTCTCTGATTCTAAAATCAGCGTGGTCCATGAGGCCAGGTAAGGCTGGCAGATGCCCAGAGATGAGGGCCTGTGCATGGCTCAGGTGTGCCCACAGTGCTCCGGGATCCCTTTCTGAGGGTCTCTTAGGTCAGATCTATTTTCATGACAAAAGGGATGTTCTTCACCTTTTCCACTCATTGTCTCCTGAGACACAGGTTTTCAGAAGCTACATGATACGTGAGATGGTGTCAGATCGTATGCAGAAGCACACATGAAAATGCAGGCTTCCTTTCTATGAAGGGAGACACTAGAACAGCAAAAACGTAAACAGGTGTCACTCTCCTAAACATTTTTTTGTTTTGGGCATGGTTATTTTTCATAACGATGTTATTGACATTATCATGTGGATTGCCATTTTTAAATAAAGAAGTGTTTTTCAAAAATTTTCAGTTTTATTTTTTATTATTGGTAAAATAACACAAAAAAAGCCCTTGGATCTTCAATCATTTTTTTAAGGGTTTAAAGGAGACTTTCATCACCAAGTGTGGGATGGCACCCGCCTGCTTAGGGCCAGCTTCACGGGGCCCGCAGCCCTCGATGAACACTACTTGGATTCGCGAGGGAACAAAAGAATCCGTACACCAAGTTCTGAAGGATGTGGCACAGTTCAGATCACACAACAAGCATACGATTTCTAACGTGGTGCTTGTTACCCACAAATACTTAATGTGTCAGTATGTTCTCCTTAACACCAAGCAAGCAGTGCTGGGCTGGGAGCTGGGAGTTTAACATCATAGCTCCTGTCCACATAGGAAGATGTCCATGGATGCAGGTAGGGGAACCAGCCATGGTCTCTACCGTACTCGTGCCTCGAGCTCCCTTTCACCCAGTGTGGGCCAGGATCATTCAATCTGTTGAGAGCAAGTGGCAGAGGAAGGGCCAATCCTTGTCTGTGGCTGAGCTGAGACATCCATCTTCTCCTGCCTGCAGAAATCAGGGATCCTGGGTCTTGGACCTTCAGACCCAGCCTGGGATTTACACCATCAGATTTCCTGACTCCTCAATGTGGGAGCTGTAAGATCATGGGATTTTCAGCCTCCATAAGCACGTGAAGCAATGCCTACAGTAAAACTCTTACACAGAGCAGTAACACCTACTGGTTCTGTTCCTCTGGAGAACTTTGATAGGTACAATGACTGAACACCACAGAGGTTGCTTATGGTGACTCTGTGATCACACTGCATGGCCATGAATGGGAACCATGGCTGGTGCACAGGTAAGACACAACAAGCGTGGGTGACATCATCTGGAATGGCAGTGAGCCGGTGAGGACTCAGGAGGCCAGAAAGAGTCAGCGGGTACAAAGTTAGAAGGGAAAAAAAAAATGGACAAGCCTCTGCTGCCACCCAAAGCTGGAGAAATCTGCAAGGAGCTTTGTTACATCAAGAGTCAACCTCAGTACTGAGGAAGGTCTGCATCTGAATGAGCTGGACCAAGGGGAGGAAGGGCAATGCTCTCACTGCCCAACAGGTGACACTGTGCTCTGAGTTGTGCCTTTTAAGATTTTATTTATCTATTTATTTGAAAGAGAGAGCGAGAGCTCGAGCACAAGCAAGGGGAGCAGCAGGCAGAGACAGAGGGAGAAGTAGGCTCCCCACTGAGCAAGGAACCCGACCTGGGGCTCAATCCCAGGACCCTGGGATTTGGACCCCAGCTGAAGGCAGTCGCTTAATGACCAAAACGACTGAACCACCCAGGTGCCACACTGAGCTGTACTCTTGAGTTATGCCTCAGCCTCGGGCATCCCAGTGCTCTTCCACAGGGCTGGGAGTCAGCACTCTTGAGAGCAAATCGAGAAGTTTCTCATGCTTTGCTTCATTTCCAGCAGGGATGAGAGGGAGGAAATGTTTCAACATCAGTGAGTAGCAGAGTTGTGAAGACAACTACTACACTCGATCATTACAGGTGGGTCCAGGCCAGAGACGGCAGGGGTTGAGTGACCCTGGCACTTCAGCCCCCTCTGTACCACCTGGGACTGATCCAGTCATCTCCACCAACATGCACGGCCAGCACCAAGTGCTCTGGGACTGTCCCAGAACAGGTGCTCTTCCCAAATATTCTGAGTCCTGAGCTTTCCTCTCCCTGGCCCAGCTCCTTCATGTACAGAAGACGACTAGTACAAGGTCAGGTGGTAGAAGGGTCACTCGAGCTACAGTCCTCGTCATGTTCCCAGAAATGGGGTCAAAGCTCTTTTGAACTAAGTTCTGCCATGTTTCTTGCTTTATACAGTATCCTCTCTAGAAAAAAAAGCAATACCGAGTGTTAATAAACCATGTTGACTTTTTCTAAATCTCTTTCTGATGTGAAATATCTCATCAAACAAAAAAACATACGGGGAAGTTATTTTTCAAGGATTTTTTCCTGTCCCTATACTTGTACTTCGCAACACTGGCTAATAATGTCATCACTGTGACCAGCCCTTCCACAATCCTCCTGTGTTTCTTAATGACCTATTTCCTTCAAAAATGTACTGCATGGACTTTATCTCACTTTGGCTTTCAAGTCTTACAGAAGCAAGAATCAGCCCATTTCCCTGTGCATATGTCATCTTCTTTGCTTTCCTGTCACCAACCTGTAGCAGTAACAGGGTAATACCCATCCTTACTTAATCCGAGAACTAGAAGACCTGTGTCCTACTGCCACCCTCAGTGTATACCCAGGATTGCTCCTATCATTAACTTCAGGTCAGGGTCACAGGTTAAAAAAAATCTTGCCTGTAGAATAACAAAGATAAGCATTACATATCGCTTCTCCTCAGCAATCATGCAAGCAGAAGAGAGTAGAGTGAAATATTTAGTGTTGACAGGAAACAATGACCACCCTAAAATTCTGTACCTTGCAAAATCATCCTTCAAAAGCAAAAGAGCATCAAAGACATTCTCAGACAAAAACAGATTTTGGTACCAGTAGACCTGTCTTCCAAGAAATGTTAAAATAATTTCTTTAGAAAGAAAGAAAATAATATAAAGTCAGAAAGCACCAGGCCCAAATGGGTTTACTGGTAAATCCTACCAAGTATTTAAGGAAGAAATTATACCAACTCTTTTCTATCTCTGTTAGAGAATAGAAGCCCACAAGGAATACTTCTTAATTTATTCTAAGAGGCCACCATTATCCTAATACCCAAACCAGACAAAGACATTACAAAAGAAAAACACTAGAAGCTAACATGTCTTATAAACATAAATTAAAAATCCTTCAGCAAAATATTAGCAAATTGAATCCAATAATGTGTAAAAAGAATTATATATCACAACCAAGTGGGATTTATCGCAGGCATGCAATTCTGGTTCAACATTTGAAAATCAATTAATAAAGTTCACATCAACAGGCTAAGAAAAATTACGTGAGCTTATCAATAGATACAGAAAAGGTATTTGACAAGGTCAACATCCATTCATGATAAAAACTCTCAGTAAACTAGGAATAGGGGGAAAAATCCTCCACTTGAGCAAGAATATACAAAAACAAACCCAAAAACCCTATACAGGTAACATCATAACAGAATCTAGGAGCTTCCCCATTAATAAATAGCAGGTACAAGATAAGGATGTCCTGTCTCACCACACCTTTTCAACATGGTACTGGGATTCCTAACTAATGCAGTAAGACAATAAAAGGAAATAAAATGTATATAGATTGGGGAGGAAGAAATAAATCTGTATTTGTTCAGAGTTTCTCTGATTGTCCAAATCAAAATTTTGTTGGAATTTGGTCACAACTGTCCATGTTGAAAATCCAAAAGAATCAACTAACTCTTGGAACCAGTAAACAATAGCAAGGATGTAGGACACAAGGTTAATACAAAAAAGGCAACTGCTTTCTTATACCAGCAATGAACAAGTACAATTTGAAATTAAAAAGAAAATCATTTATGTTAACACCCCACAAAAATGCAACACTTAGGTATAAGTCTATCAAAATATAGACAAGAACCATGTGAGGAAAACTACAAGAACTGCAATGAATGAAAATAAAGAACTAAACAAATGGAGCGATGTCATGCACTCACAGACGGGCAGACTCAATATTGTCATTACGTCAGTTCTCCCCAGATGGATTTGTCTATCCAACCCAATCCCAAACAAAATCCCAAAAAGTTGTTTTGTGGATATCAACAGACTTACTCTAAATTTATTTGGAGAGGCAAAAGATCCACAATAGCTAAAGAGAAGTACAAAGTCAGAGAAGTGATATTACCCAACTCCAGGACTTACTGTAATCAAGACAGCATGGTGTTGGTAAAAGAATGGACACTTGGATCAGTGGAAAAGAAAAGAAAGCCAAGAAATAGACCTTCACAGAAACTGTCAACTTGGGGCACATGGGTGGCTCAGCCGTTAAGCGTCTGCCTTCAGTTGAGGTCATGATCCTAGGGTCCTGGGATCAAGCCCTGGGTCAGGCTCCCTGCTCAGCAGAAAGCCTGCTTCTTCCTCTCCCCCTGCTTGTGTTCCCTCTCTCTCTGACTCTCTCTCTCTGACAAATACATAAAATCTTAAAAAAAAAAAAAAACACTGTCAATGGATCATTAATGAAGGAATAAAAGCAATACAATAGAGCAAAGACAGTCTTTTCAACAAATGGCTCTAGAACTATTGAATATCACCATGCCAAAAAAAAAATGAATCTAGACATAGGCCTTACACCCTTCAAAAAATGAGCTCAAAATGGATCACAGAACTGAATGAAAAATGCAAAATTCTAAAACTCCTAAAAGACAACAGAGAAGAAAACTTCGCTGACCTTGGGTACGGTGGTGGTTATTCAGATGCAACATCAAGGGCACCATTGGTAACAGATAAAAACCTCTGCTCTGTGAGAGATGGCGAGAGAAGAAAAACACAAGCCACGGATTTGGAGAAAATACTCACCTAAGACACATCTCATTCATTTATCCAAAATAAATGAACAAGTTTCTTACTCGATAATGAGAAAATAACCTGATCTTAAAAATGGATCAAAGACCATAGATGCAAACATCAAAAGAAATGAAATCTTTCCATTTGCAATGACGTGGATGGAACTAGAGGGTATTACGCTGAGCGAAAGAAGTCAATCAGAGAAAGACAACTATCATATGATCTCCCTGATATGAGGAAGCTGAGAGGCAAAGTTGGGGACTTGGGGGGCAAGGTAGGAAAAAAATGAAACAAGATGGGAAGGAGGGAGACAAACCGTAAGAGACTCTTAATCTCAAAAAACAAACTGAGTGTTGCCAGGGGTAGGGGGGTAGGGGAGGGTGGTGGGGTTATGGACATCGGGAAAGGTATGTGCTATGGGGAGTGCTGTGAAGTGTGTAAACCTGGCGATTCACAGACCTGTACCCCTGGGGCTAATAATACATTATATGTTAATAAAAAATTAAAAATTAAAAATATGGATCAAAGACCTTAGCAGACCTCAATGATGTTGATACACAGGTGCCAAATGAGCCTATGTAAAGGTGCTCCACATATGCTATCAGGGAAATACAAATTAAAATGAGACACCACTACCCATCAGAATGGCCAAAATCCAGACCCCTAGGGCACCCAACGCTGGGGAGAATGTGGAGCAAGAGGAACATTCATTCGCAGCTGCTGGCAGTGCAAAATGGTGCAGCCAGGTTGGAAGGCAGCTAGCAGTTTCTTACAAGACGAAACACGCTCTTACCATATGATCCAGCAATCGTGCTCCTTGGTATTTGCCCAAAGAATCTGGAAGCTATGTTCACACAAAACCTGCGTGTGCACGTTTATAACAGCTTTATTGACAATTGTCAAGACGGAGACACAGCTGAGATGCCTTCACTAGGGGAATGGTGAAAGAAACTGTGGTCTATTCAGATAGTGGAACATTGTTGAATACTACCAAGCTCTCAAGCCATGAAAAGACACAGGAGAAACTTAAATGCGTGTTATGCAGTGAAAGCAGGGCCTCTGTAAGGGCTACACACTGCATGGTTCTGAGGACATAATATTCTGGAACTGGAAAACTACAAAGACAGTAAAAAGATCAGTGATGATCAGGGGTTGAGAAGGAGACAGGGAAGAGCAGGCATAGCACAGAGGTTTTCAGGGTAGGGACAGTATCTGTATATTCTGTCAGACATGCATCATTTTACATTCGTGCACACCTACAGAATGCCCAGTACCAAGGCTAAGCCTGACGTGACCTGGGGACTGTGAGTGATGACATGTCAACACAAGTTCATCAGCTGTAACAGCCGTACCAGTTCTGAGGTGGACACGGATAATGAGGCAGGGGCACCCGTGTGGGAACAAAGGGAATGCGGGCTATGCTGTGCCTTCCTCTCAAGTTTGCTGCCAACCTAAATCAACTCTAAAAAGACAAAGTGCAAGACCTCTACCCCTGAAACAAATGTTGTGCGTTAATTTAAAAAAATTAAAATTAAAAAATTAAAACACAAAGTCTTTAAAAAAAACTGATTACAGTTGTAATATATTGTTCAGATAGAACTTCTAGGGATGGGTGGGGGTAAGCTCCAAGTTTTCTTCAGTGGATACTTTCTACCAATTCCAATCAAATTGCCTTCACTCACATGCCTATCTCCATGTGTCCAGGACTCTGTCTAGAGCAAACACTGGGGAAAGATTTTTAACAAGATGAGATTGATACCAGACTCTGGCCATGTCAACAGGGTCACAGGATTTGGTCTGTTTTATAGGATTCATATGACCCCTTCTGGCTGGAAAAAGCCATGTGAGGCTCAGGCCTTGTGGTAAAGGAACGCGTCCCTGGTGCGCAGGATCGAGGAGATGGACAGCAGAGCTCATGGCTTTCTGAAAACGCCGTATGACTGCCGCAGGCGGAAAATACGCAGATTGGAATGAAGAGCTTCTGGTGACAGAACAGGGCAGCAGGGAAGGTAGAACAATAAGAGGAGCTAAAGAACATTTAGAAAAGGCGATTCCTTTAGTAATCCACGTACCAATGTTAGAGGAAAAAACTCAAAATTCTCAAGAGCCCACATGCTACTTTTGTGATCTGTTCGTGTGTAATGTTTCTGTCAATGGAAAAGCAGAAATAGATGATCACTTTTGGTATCAAAGTGTTTCTAAACAAAACCATATATTTGTAGAGCGTTTTCTGTAATTCCTATTACTGGTGCCCTCATTCCAGCAGAACCCCAAGGTGCTGTCCAGCATCCCTCCCTTTCAGCCTGGAGAACCTCTTTCCATACCCTAATAAGACAGGTTTGCTGGCAACAATCACTCTCAGGGCTTTGATTTCCTGGGAATGTGTCTTTTTTTTTTTCCCCCCAGTGTTCCAAGATTCACTGTTGGTGCACCACACCATCATTTTTGAATGGCAGTTTTGCCAAATATGGAATTCTTAATCTCAAGCCCTTGGGCCTTCCTCTCGGAAAGCTGCAGGCTGTACTGGAGAGGCAGCTGGGATCCCCCTTCCTACAGACACCCCGGGGCTCCCATTTGTTCACATCTCATCTCTTTCCCCCTCCCACGAAGCCACGTTTCTGTTTGGGTACTTAAACATCTTTTTTAAAACAATGCTTGCAAAGGAACAAACACCGATAACTGTTCTCTTTTTCTCTAGCCGTTTAAAACATGTCATCCCATTACCTGTTCGGTTCCCTTGTGCATGAGGAGTCATTTATTTCTTGCCGATTTCATGATTTTTCTTTGTCATTGTCTATCAACAGTTTGTAATGTTTCTACACTGGCTGTCTTTATATTTACCCTTCCTTGGGGAGGGGGGAGGAGGATCTCTTAGATGCATGGATCAACATTTCTCATCACCTTTTGGGAGGCAGATTGGCCACAGAGACAGTGAAGAAGGAAGACACAAACAAATGTCTTCGGAGAAGGGGACAGTGTATTGGGTGTCCTGTTCCATCTCTGGCTCCCCTCTGCGCCTTCTCTCCTAAACTCCCTCCCGCTCCAGATGGGGTCCAGACCACTGGATTTACTGAGGCGGAAACAGTATACCAGCGTGGCAAGGCAGCTCTACCCCATCATGCTGGACTGGTAGAGCTGGAGCCTCTCCTCCTTTCCAAAGACAGACTCCACTTTTCTAGGAACAATGAGCTTAATAGAGGGGCATTAAAGTTCACATGCTGTTGCTCCCAGCTGTTCTAGAATTCATGGAATGAATCACACGTGCAAACACAAAAGGCACTCCCCCTCTACCCCTTTCTTCTACAAATGACCCTGCTTCTATCTAAGAAACTTAAAGAATTCTGTTTCTTAACTCATTTGATCACAGATGCTTTTTCTCAGTTGGTTGCTCCTTTTCTGACTCTACAAATTGGAATGACAAAGGACTTACATCTGGGTTTTTAACATTCTTTCCTAAAGTCTTCTACTGAGCACCTTAGTGCTCATTCATCCTCCCTTCCAGCGGTTTTTGTTGAATAGGTAATCACACAACACTGCACAAAAACTAAAACAGGCTCTAGTAAAAATAGAGCTTCCTATGACCCTGCAATTGCACTATTGGGTATTTATCCCCAAAGATACAGATGTAGTGAAAAGAAGGGCCATCTGTTCCCCAATGTTCATAGCAACAATGGCCACAGTCACCAAACTATGGAAAGAACCAAGATGCCCTTCAGCGGACAAATGCATAAAGAAGATGTGGTCCATATACACTATGGAGTATGATGCCTCCCTCAGATGAACACCCAACTTTTGTATCAACATGGACAGGACTGGAAGAGATTATGCTGAGTGAAGTAAACCAAGCAGAGAAAGTCAATTATCATATGGTCTCACTTACTTCTGAAGCATAAGGAATAGCATGAAGGACATGGGGAGATGGAGAGGAGAAGTGAGTTGGGGGAAATTGGATGGGGATACAAACCATGAGACACTGTGGACTCTGAGAAACAAACTGAGGGTTTTGCAGGGGAGGAGGGTGGGAGGTTGGGTGAGCCTGGTGGTGGGTATTACGGAGAGCACGGATTGCATGGAGCACCGGGTGTGATGCATAAACAATGAATTCTGGTACACTGAAAAGAAATTTAAAAATAAATAAAAATTAAAAAAAAATAAATATTAGTCTGCCTTCAACTTCCTTCCTGTACCTTTTAGAATGCTGACTCTGAAAATATCACCAAAATAACCTGTTGATAAACAAAGCTGAGCTTATTCTTATCTTGATAAAGGAGAGTATGACCTTGACAGAGTATTAGTATCTACTAGAGGGGAGTGAAAAGTAAGGCTATTTCTGATGTTTTGGGGTGAGGTATATGATCAGGTTTTCAATTCAGGGGTTGTAATTAGGACTGGGTGAGTACCATGATATAAGACTTCAGGATTTGTGGGCTCAACCAAGTGAGGCTTTTCAGGTGAGGGTTTCCTGTGCCTTAGAGAGTCATTTTAAAAGCTATTAAAAAGCTGAAGAGTTTGATGGTCACCGACCTGAGTGTTTTCTTGTGAATGATGAAGCTCACAACTTTGTCTTCCTGGGCAGGGGCTGTTTGGAATAGTAAGGCCATGCTGATGAAGAACAGTAGAGTTATACTGAAAACCAACGCACAGCAGAGCCATGTTATCAGTCCGGAAGCAAACACCCTCCTTCCCCCCTCCAACCCCCATCCAGGCAAGACACAGTATTTAATTCTTTAGACAGGCCTTCAACTACAGGCTAATACACAAGCATACATGGGCTCATATGCACATTCATACCTTCCCTACTACATTTAATATCATGTTGGGTGCCTTTCCACAGAGCACTTAGATTCATCTGAATTTCTTTTTATGGTGACATAATTTTCCATTTCATAGATAGGTCATTATTAACTCAGCTTACTGTTGACATTTTTTTTCCAGCTCTTGCCGTTATAAACAATTCTATAACAGACAACCATAAATATGTCATTTCATACTTAAGTGAACACAAGAAAGTGAAATGCAAAGTCAAAGGCTGGGAGCATCCTAAACTTCAACAGAGCATCGCAGTTCTTAGCAAGTGATCTCTCACAAAGAAGGTGTCAAGATGCAATTTCCTGTCAGTAGGTCTCAAAGAGGAAAGAGCACTCTCAAAGAGAGTGCAGTGAGAGGCAGGAGGGCTCCGCGATGGAAAGCTTCAATCTGGAGCCACACTGCCTGGGACTGAATCCTGTTTCCTTCTAGCAACATCCCCACAGGCAGGTCTCTTCTGTCTCAGTTTGTCTCTGAGGTGGCTTAATGACAGTGATGTCTTGAGACTTGTGAGTGTGAGGATCAAAGTAGTTAAGATATGCAGAGTGTTTAGAAAAGATGTGGTACCTAGTAAATGCTATCTAAGTAAACTAAGTATAGATAAGGCTTGAGGCTTCCCACCAGTAGAGACATGAAATACCCAGTGCTTACCCAGGAAAACTGCCAATGATTTTAGAGTGGGGACAGGAAGCTAAAGAGAAAAGGCTTGTATATACAATCAATTCTATAACTCATTCAATGTGGCTATGTATT
>ML105859.1:26167-36452 GCA_003697995.1 Taxidea taxus jeffersonii | reverse complement strand
TCCTAGGGAAATTAAAACTTTAAATGTCCATCTTTCAATACTCAAAATGCCCATCCATACCCTTTCTAAGAATCTGACTTAAACAATTCTGAGAAGGCAGACATGTGCCTACTCTGTGCCAGGTACTGTTCTAGACTCTTGGAATACACAAGGGAGTTAAGCAAAGTTCCCTGATGCTAGGAACTGAGGGATGGCGTTGGAAGGACCAAGAAACACACTGAAGAAATATTTTTGTGTGTGCTGGGAATGCTCTTATTTGAGACAGAGAGAGAGTGTGTGTGTATGTTGCTCTGAGCTGTATAAGGGTGCGGAGGAGTGTTTTCTCTGTGTGCTGGAATTCTTAGAAAGTCAAGTGACAGTATAATATGTACGCTATGGTCCCATTCTATAAAAACAAAAACATAGACTATGCTTTGGAAGGGTACATAGGTAACTGTTAACAACCACTGCTTTTGGGATGCCTAGGTGGCTCAGTTGGTTAAGCAGCTGCCTTCGGCTCAGGTCACGATCCCAGCATCCTGGGATCGAGTCCCACATCTGGCTCCTCGCTCAGCAGGGAGCCTGCTTCTCCCTCTGCCTGCCACTCTGTCTGCCTGTGCTCACTCTATCTAACAAATAAATAAAATCTTAAAAACAAACAAACAAATACTGCTTTTATGGATAATTAAAGGGCAGCCCAGGTGGCTTAGTCTGTTAAGCATCAGACTCTTGGTTTCAGCTCAAGTCATGATCTCAGGGTTATGGGATCGAGCCCCGTGTTAGGCTCCACGCTGGGTGTGGAGCCTGCTTGCCATTCTCTGTCTCCCTCCCTATGTCTCCACCCACACCCCTGTTTATACTCTCTCAAAATAATAAAGAAAGAAAGAACTTTTATTTGTAGAATTCAGCATATGAGCTTGGACTTTCTTAATGAGCATACAAATAGAAAACAGGCAAATAATTTAAAAATATATACCAAAGAATCCATGAAGAGGCTTTTAGAATAACACAGAAAAAGGCACCAGAGATGAATAACCAGCACACGGCTACTGGGAGACCAGGAGCACTTGGGCAACAGGTGCAAGGCAATCTCTTAATGGCCGACACAGAGGCCCTTTAAACAGTCATAATAACATATTACAATTAAAACATATTCCTAAACGGATGGTTTGCAGTAAAACGTTTAGATCAACTAACAGAACTTCACAGAGACAATCACATTTCTACACCCACATCACTCACCTAGCGCATGGCGTCCCTTCTACTCACTGAGGGCGTTTCATGTAAGGGGAATTACAGAGAATAAGAACTTGACAACAGTGAGAATATTAAAAATCTACAGGTGTTAGGTGTTCTTTAAAAACCATGAGACTCCCCGCCTGCTCCCTCATATCTCCGACACACGTCCACTCTTCCCCAGGCTCCTGGCCCTCAGCTACCCTGAGTGTGAGACACATACCCTCTTCTTCAAGCGCTCCCGTTCCTTCAGGGTGAGTGTGTCGGCTTTGGCAATGACAGGCACGATGTTCACCTTATTGTGTATCGCTTTCATAAATGCGACGTCTAAAGGCTTAAGTCTGAAAGGAGTGAAACTGTCATGAATTCAGGGGAAGAACAGGGAGATCATACATTTCTTTTCTTTCAAAATTATCTCTCACTTCTTGTATTAAAATATGCAACTTGGGGGAAGCTGTCAGTCCTCCAAGCAGAAAGGAAATTCTAAGGACTTGTTGGTTTCCACAGTAAGGGGTCCACTTACCCATGTCCAAAGGGTGAAATAAAGTAAAAGCAGCAGTGCACCCTATTATCAATGATATGCCGTCTGTTCAAGCCACTCTCATCATGGAGGTACCGTTCAAACTGCTCATCGATGTAGGAGATGATGGTCTTAAAACTGAGAAACATAAATAGCAATAACAATGGGATACAAAAAGGCAGGCAGCTCCTAACTTCAAAGACAAAACCAGTTTTTTCTATCCCCTGCCTCCTACCAAATGTAATTTGATAACTCACTCAACAGATTGGAAAACAGGCTCCTACATTCGACAAGATGGAGGTTTTTGGTAAGTGTGCCAAGCTTAATTTCCCCCAAGTGCCGGGGGTTTGGGGGTAGTGTGTGTGTCAAGGCCTGAAGAGAAGCGGTGAAAGCACCTGAGGAGGCTGAGCAGAGGGCTGCCAGATTGCACAAGGACTGTGAGTGCACAGAGAACAGGGTGACACCGTGAACCACTGCCGCAGGATACACGGAGCAACGCAGAGCAGGGCATGACTCCTGAGGAAGGAAGGGGATGGGAGAGCCTCTCCCTTCCCCCTCAGCTGCTGGCACGCCCATGTTTTACACCCCACAATACAGGAGCCCGCTGTTTCTACCACGACGTGGGCCTCACTGCAGGGTATGGGGTCGAGTGCCCTTCTGTCTGCGGCTGTCCTTTTGTGCCACAAGGCTGAGGATCCTGTCTCTAAGAGGAAGGACTATATCAGAGTCCTCTCCACTGGCCAGGGTTCATTGAGATCTGGGGGTTTCCTTGATGAATGGTTGATGAATGGTTGGCTCTTACAGGAAACTACTCTTTTTTCTTTGTGAGAGTCCTCATTTAAAGGTTATCATCAGCGCACTCTGAACTGTCCCACCGCTTCATTAGACACAGCTGCCTCAAACCCAATCACTACCTGGACACTGTAAATGTGAATGCATTCAAATAACCCTAAGCACTTCTGGAGCCGTGTCCCCGAGTGGCATACCAATCCCTGCAGTTGATGGCATCCCCGTAGCCAGGCGTGTCCACCACTGTCAGGCGCAGCTTGACCCCTCGCTCCTCAATCTCCACAGTCGAAGCCTCAATCTGGACGGTTCTTTCAATTTTCTCTAGAAAAGAAACAAACTTAATGAGAAAATGTACCTAAAAATCAATCCAGTTTTCAAAGAGGAAAGATGACCTGTTAGTTTCTTATTAATAATAAATGACTCAGAACTTCATTACCCCTCTTGGAGGAAGGTTTTTAGAGGTAACACAAGGACCGTGTAAAGTGAGCCCCAAGCTGGCAAGGACATCTGGCAGCTAAGATCAAATAGCAGCTCAGGAGGGTTAAAATGGCAATATTGAAAATTATGATTCCTGCTGCTGATGCAAAGAGAACAATTTATGACTGTTTAAAAACTGAATTCAGAGATACTTACAAGAGGGTTCTAGGTCCCAGTTGTGGCGGCCCAGGTCCAAGGCTCCGACGGGGTGCACTAACCTACCACACTCCCACAACACACAGGGAGGGCACACCCTATTCCCACAGCAGTCAGCTACTCAGAGAACTCTCTTTGTGAGAGAACACTTCCCCATGATCCTCAAACATGTAATGCAGGCAGAACTATTCCTTATCCTTCTACAGTAAAAGGGAACACACGCGGAGAGGTTGGGCCTGTGGATTCATGCTATCTACAAGCAAGACCAAGACCTTCAGCGGCAGCACCTTTCCCAATGGAAAGAACATGGTCCTTGTGTTTAAAGCAGAACCAACCCACAAGGCTGAGGCAAAATGACCATTCCCGTGCTCTCCACGGCTCCCACGCAGAGAACTCCAGCTACAGCACACGGGGCTTCCATACCTGCAGCTCCAGGGATGATTCTTTCTGGGTAGAGGTCAGTCAGGAACAGGCTGTTTATGAGAGTTGATTTTCCGAGACCCGATTCACCTTTCAATGAAAATGAAAACACTGTCAGGACACGAGCCACACAACACGGGTAATCTACTGAGTTGATGTGGCACGGGGTTTAGTACCGCATACGCATCCTTGTCTGCACTCCATTTGACCACTACCACTTTGGTACGACTCTCCCCATTTCACTGATGGGGAAACGGGTGCCTCTGCTCAGAGAGCTATCCAGAGCGGGGCCTTGATGGGAAAAGATGTGTACTTCGTATCCTAGGAGACAAAGACCTAATCAAGAATTGCCATTTATTTGAAATCAGGGCCTTGATCTGAATCCAGGTCTGTGAGTCTCCAGAATTCCCACATAGTAAGATCAGAAACACATTCTTAGTTCTTCACAAAATGTGTGGGATGGACTTTAGAGGTGGAGCTTTATTTTTTTTGATAAATAGAATGCAGAGTAGGTTTCCAGTTGATTTTTGCTGTCAAAGCTACCACATTTTCAGGCAACTGAACACATCTATTGAACAGTGTCAACAGCACTCTGGCTTGCCCAGCTGTGGGATACATAGACAGAACACATGCCCGAGACCGCACTGGAGCCCACAATCTCTCCCTCCTGTCACCAAGGCAGGAGCAGGCCACCACCCCCCTTCCTGCTGTCACACATTCCATGCCCCACTGCCGGCGACCGTCTCATGTCAGGCAACCTACCCACTCAACACTTGAGTGTGACAGGACCAATTAAGACAACACATACTCACTTGAGCGTGTAATGAATTAGGAATTCTTCCTCAACTACTATCATACTTGAATTCAGGATGTTTTGAGTTCTGTAATATTTGTAGTGTAGAGTATTTGAAACTTAATCTCCAGGAAGACGCAAGACAGCTAAAGTTAAGTGTTACAACCTAAGGAGGCACGTGCAGATTCTACCGTTTCCCTGCAGGCCATCAACTAAGGCGTAGTTCTGCCCAGAGAAGTCCTTCTGAACCAAGTGCCTGACTGTGCCCGGGGCTCCTTGGTCTGAACCTCCCTCTGCTCAGTCCTGTGCAGCACGTGCAAGGGGCACACACCTATTTTAAAAATCATTATTTCTGGGAAAATGAAGAATGAATTTGAAATGTGTGAATATACACAATTATGACTAGACTTTAATTAGATTGCAATTTTCATATATGGAAAGGAATGTCAAAAGAACAAAACCGGAATTACAGGTTCAGTAAGTACAACTATATGAGCACACCAAATTACCCTTTTAAACTGTCTACCCATGTCCCCTTACATTTTTATCACATAATGAGAGAATATTTACCAGTAAGTGCTCATTCCTTTTGTGTGCCTGGCACAGGTCCAGGCTCTGGGATACAGCTAAATCCCTGCTCCCATGAAGCCTGGCAGTCCAGTGGGGAAGAGGACAAGTAAGCAAAGTCACTCTGCCACCAACAAAGTGATGACAGCTGTGGGTAATGAAGCTGAAAGGGAGCGGGACACAGAAGACCTCTCAGCAGAGGTGTGGGAGTTGAGATAGCTTCCTTGAAAGAAAGCAGCTAATATTCCAACGGCTGACTCTAAATTATAAACCTTCATTTAAAGGGTAGAAGTAGGGACACCTGGGTGGCTCAGTTGGTTAAGCAGCTGCCTTCGGCTCGGGTCATGATCCCAGCGTCCTGGGATCGAGTCCCACATTGGGCTCCTTGCTCGGCGGGGAGCCTGCTTCTCCCTCTGCCTCTGCCTGCCACTCTGTCTGCCTGTGCTCGTTCGCTCTCTCTCCCTCTCTGACAAATAAATAAATAAATCTCAAAAAAAAAAAAAAAAAAAGTAGAAGTATCTTCACTTGGAATGGCTTTCAGGCAACATCTATAAATAATCAACTCGTGAACTCAGAACATGATGCTACTTTCGGGCTGAAATCTGTTGAGTGGCTAGCTTTGTGATTCCACATTCACCAGCGTCTCTGTCCCACAGGAGCTTCTCAGGTGCCTTTACATGAGAGGCACAAGAACTCAAGAGGAGATGTGTAGTGGAAGCCCCACAGCAAAGATGCACCAGGCTCAGCAACCTGAGCTAGCAGGTTCGAGTGGTGACAGCAAAGGCTGACTAGATGGGAGGTACTCCAGGTTTACAAAATGGCTCACGTTTTTACCCACTAGGGAGAAATACACAGCATTGGGCACAAGGTGGCGTCACCACATGAAGATAAGTGCAGGTGATAGAGGTGAGCCACATTTCACAGCAGCCTTCTGCAATCCAGAAGGACACAGGATCCCAGGAGCTTCTAAACTCTCCCACCCCCTAAATTTAGGCCAATCCAGGAATACCAGTAAAACAAAAAACAAAAACAAAAAGCTCTGTTACTAACCTGGGGGGCTGGTCCCCTTCACATTTACTTTTCAACTTTAACCAGTACAAGAAAGTGCTTTCTCAAACACTGAGCAACACAGCCATTTTGTCAGGGCCATTCTGTCCCTGAAGGGCAGCACGAGGAGGTGCCATTTCACGGAGAAAGGATGCTCAGGGGGACCCCATGCAGCTTGAAGCAGCCACTGTCCCACATGCACAAGCGCCGAGGTAGCAGTCCCCTGAACACAAGTGCGCATTTTCAGAACCCATGAACCTACAATGACAGTGTATTTTCACCAGAAGGCAGTTTTCATCTTCTTAGCTTAGTTCCCAAGTTCTCTGAGTGTTCACTCTGTAACCGCTACCTATGGAAATGTATTTTGGCAATAAGCTTTATATTTTTAATCTCCTATTTCTTGTGAACGGAGCCAACACCCACCTCACACCACGGTGGGAGGCTGGACACTTGATATAAACTATCACCAACTATGACCAGTTGATCAGACTTCAGCAGCATCAAGGTCCCTCACAAGCAACCTGCCTGCCACCTTGCCTCTGTCCTTGGGATCTTTAAAGAACATACTTGTCATTTTTAAATTTCCTGCAGATTTCCACCCAAACATCTGATGTTTCTTTTCTAAGATTTTATTTATTTGACATAGAGAGAGGCTGTGCAAGTGAGGGGGGGAGGGCAGAGGCAGAGAATCTGAAGCTGAGCCCAGAGCCTGATGCTGGGCTCGATCTCATGACCCTGAGATCATGACCTGAGCTGAAATCAAGAGTCCGATGCTTGATCAACTGCACCACCCGCGTGCCCCAACATTTGTAGTTTCTCATTTGCATGTGATCATTTTGTAAAATTTATTTCCTTAGAAATAAGTCATAGTTTTGGGACGCCTGGGTGGCTCAGTTGATTAAGCAGCTGCCTTCGGCTCAGGTCATGATCCCAGCGTCCTGGGATCAAGTCCCACATCGGGCTCCTTGCTTGGCAGGGAGCCTGCTTCTCCCTCTGCCTCTGCCTGCCACTCTGTCTGCCTGTGCTCGCTCTCTCTCTCTCTAACAAATAAATAAAATAAATAAATAAAATCTTAAAAAAAAAAAAAAGAAAGAAAGAAGTCACAGTTTTAAAAACAATGCCTTTTCAACAGTCTCTGACTTACAAGTTAGGTACACCGGCCTTTTCCCGATACGGGTTTTCCCTCTACCCAAAAGTCGTGTTCCTAAGCCCAAATGGCAGAAAGCAAAAAAGCAAATACCACTGATTGGCATGGGAACATTTTTTGACATTCCCAGGCCCCCAAAAAATCAAGCCTCAGGCTTCTGATAGCTCAGAATACACCTTAACAGATGCGCAAAATCAGTCAAAGCAAAGCTCAGATGCTCACATGGTTCAGGACTCTGGTGGCTGGACACCGTGATGCTGAGAGTGGGAAGGGGCTCCCAGGGTGTGCTATCTCTGTCACAGCTCGCCACAAAACTGAGGCCAAGCTCTTCTGCTTGTCTTCCAGTTGGTGAAAACGGGCAGGACAGCACGTCTTTCATACAAGACCTAACGTGAACTTTCAAAAAGCAGGGGATACGTGTATACCATCTTTCTTAAGCTGCTAATAGTTATCATTTAAAGTTGAGGGTTCTTGTGGTTAAGTTTCTAGCTGTTATTCACTACCCATCTCACCCCTAACCCCCTAACTACCTGCCTTCTTTCAAACCCACTTCACTGAGGAGTTAACTTATATACATCTCAGTTCAATAGTTCCCTACACTCATTTCAACTGTGCTGATGGGTTTGACAAAGTACACACTCTGATAAACTCCACCCAAGACAAAGAGGATCTCTGTACCATGAGAGCTCCTTTGCTTAAGTCAGAGTCAGCTCTACCTGTCTAGCATTACTGCAGGCACACACCAAGCTGTTTTTTTGTCCCTACAGATCGGTGTGGATTATTCTACAACTTCATATACAAGGGACTGGACAGCTTGCCTTTTTGTGTCTGGCTGCTTTGCTTTTGCTTGGCATGATTTGCTCTGGAGATGAATCCATGTTGCTGCATCTCCCAGTAGTCTGTTCTTTGTACTGTCTAGCAATTCACCCTTATACGGACACATCACCATGTGCCAACCCACCCTCCTGCTGGACACCTCCATCACGTTCAGTCTGGGCTACTGCAGGAAAAATGCCTCTGCATACTCATAAAGTGTTTCTGCAGACATGCCATCACATTGCTCCCGGGTGACCACGGAGGCTGGGAACTGTCAAGTTACATGGTATGCGTGTAACTGCGAAGAAAGCACAAAACTAGTTTCCAAAGCGGCTGTGTCACTTTTTATTCTCACCAGCCGTTAGGAGGGCAGCAGTTGTCTGTATCCTTGGTAACATTTAGACGGCCAGACTTGGGAAATTTCAGCCACTCCAGGGAGTGCAGGGGCGTCTTGTGGGTCAGTGTGCATTTCTTCCTGATGACCAAGGAGGATGCTGTGGGTCCTGGCCATTCAGTGTCTCCTATGAAATGTCTGTTTCAATCCTGTGGTCCTTTTTGTAACCGGGGAGTATGTCTTCTTCCTGAGCTATACGGGCTTATGTTCTGGATACAAGTCCTATGTCATATGTAGTGCTGTGAACGCTTTCTCAGTTTATGGCCTTATTTCTTGTTGGTGTCTTTAGAAGAAAGTAAAATTTTTAATGAAGTACAACTTACTTATTTTGTGACTAATGTTCTTCACATTCTAAGCAATCTGCTTACTCCAAAGTCAAGAAAATTTTCTTGCCCATCTTCTTCTAGACTCCTTACAGCTGTACGGTTAATGACTGTGGGGACAGTGTGAAGGAGGAGTGCACAGTCCCTGTCTGCCACCTGACCACCTACTTGTTTACAGCACTATCTCCAAAATGACCAACCTTTCCACCTTTGCATCACCTTGGCACCTTTGTCAAGAATCAGCTGACCACATGTATGTGGGTCTACTTTGGGCTGTTATTCTCTTCACTAGATTTGAATGTCTACATTTACCACACTTCGCAGTTCCTGCTGGTACATCTCAAAATCAGATAGTAAGAGTCCTCTATGTGGTTTGGTCTATTCTAGGCCCTCTGCACTTAAGTTTACACTTCAGAATCAGACTGTTCATTTCTACTTTACACAAGCCTGGTGTGACTCTGACGGGCACTGTGCTGACTCTGTGGATCACTCTGTGGGCAGCAGGACATGGTCGTGGGCACACTCAGCATGCCAGCAGCACTCACAGCTCCCCTGGCCTTCCTTTACTCAGCCCAGTCATCACGTTGTCAGTGTAGGACGTGTACGCATTTTGCTAAGTTATGTTCAGCATTATGCATTTCTTATATTACGGCAAATGATACTGTCTTTTGAAATGTTTCTGATTGTCTTTTCAAGGTCACTTTAAAATTACCTGTTGGTAATCCAGGGAAATCAAGTTGATTTTTGTATACTGATTAGACCTGCAATCTTGATAAATCTTATTAGGCCTTAGTAGTTTTGGGATTCCTCAAAAGACTCAAATCTTTCCACTTGTAATTAAACATATTTTATTTTCTTTCTTCATGAGAAAGAAAACATTAACTATAGGTTTTTTAGTATATACCCTTAATCAAGTTGAAAAAACTTCCTTTTATTTCTTGCTAATATTTTTCTTTAAGATTTTATTTATTCATTTGAGAGAGAGAGTGAGAGAGAGAGCATGAGAGGGGAGGTCAGAGGAAGAAGCAGACTCCCCATGGAGCTGAGAGCCCAACGCAGGACTCGATCCCAGAACTCAGGGATCCTGACCTGAGCTGAAGACAGCTGCTTAACCAACTGAGCCACCCAGGCGCCCTAGCTTACTAATTTTTTTTAAAATTTTTTTCAAAATTTATTTATTTATTTGTTTGTTTTTAGATGTGGTGTATATATACACAATGGAATACTATGCAGCCATCAATAGCTTACTAATTTTTAAAACCTTTAAAGAGTTTGAAATTGTTACAACAGCATGTTTTAGATGATGGCATGCATTTCCCCTTCAGAACCATGAGGACTGATTTTCCAATGTTAAACCACACACTCCTGAGATAAGCCCCATTGGTTAGGATATACAGTCAGTTTTGCCATAACATGAGCCTGAAGTTGAGAATTTGTTCCAACACAATTGGTATGTTTGGGAACAATTTCAACGTAATATAAACTTTGCATCTATTTATGTGTAATTTCACTTCTGTCAAACTAGGTGAACACAGAAAACCACACCCAGTAAAATCAAGCCATGAACATTTACTCCCAACATGCACCCCCGGAGCTCCCAGCAACCTCAGTAAAATGGTAC
>ML105858.1:0-12635 GCA_003697995.1 Taxidea taxus jeffersonii | reverse complement strand
AATTTTTCAAGCCCGAAACGGGGACATGACCACAAGGAATGAAGGCAGATCCACTTTAGCCCGGGCCCAGAGGCACAGAGGATGCTATGATCACGTGCAAGATTAATAACACCCCTTCTTTGACCTGCAGAAGCAGCCCAGGCTTCAAATACTTCTTTTCCATCTTGTAGTTACTTGTAGGACTCATGGGTGACCTTCAAAAACTCATCAGCAGGGTGGCTCTGATAGGATGGTTTCTTGCTTTGGCATAAGGAAACCGGGATTTAAAGCATTCTTTTTTTTTTTTTTTTAATTATTTATTTGACAGAGATCACAAGTAGGCAGAGAGGCAGGCAGAGAGAGAGAGGAGGAAGCAGGCTCCCTGCGAGCAGAGAGCCCCGATTCGGGGCTGGATCCCAGGACTCTGGGAGAATGACCTGAGCCGAAGGCAGAGGCTTTAACCCACTGAGCCACCCAGGCGCCCCAGGAAATCGGGATTTAGAGCGTGTAGGTGACCTGCCTGGAGCCCCACAGGGGACGGCCCATGAGTGGTGGCTCAGACCACATTCTCCTGCATTCGAGGGCATGCCCAGTTCATAGGGGCTCGTGTTCTGCCAGAGGAAGGCAGGTCTTTTTCTACAAACCATAGAAGCTCCCTTCAGTGCTGGGGGCCCCTGGAGGTGATCCTTTTGCTTCTCTCCCCACCCTGCCCAGGCACAGCAGAGGCCTCTCTGACTTTAGGACCGGCAAGATTACATGGGGCCTGGTTGGCTCAGCCCCTTCTCCTCCTTCTCTGTAGAGCACAGTGTGCATGCAGAGACAGGAGGCTGAGGTCTCTTCCGGGGCACTGGCCCCACGTGCGGTGGGAAGGCTACTCTGGGCCACCAGTGACTGGGACCAGGAGACAAGCCAGCCTCCCTCTACAGTTCATTTAACAGGAGCATTTTTTCCTTACCCTCAGCTGATATTTTGGCCTTCACCTGCCTCGCCATTCATCTGATTTCTCAGTTGGCTGAGAACCCAGATAGGAAAGAGGAGAGCAGTTTATTGGCTCCTGCCCCGGCCCATGAGATATACAACCAAACCCACATGCAACTAAGTCTGGACTTGTTCCTCAACTTCTGACCTTAAGAAAGACTTCCCATCTCCTTCCCAGAGTCTTCAAGGGAAGCCAACAATGCAACCTCATCTGTCACTTCTTCTGTGTTTTGTAACCTGATCTGACACGCTCTCCTTCTGGAGCTAACCTACATTCCACCTGCTGCCATTTATTAAGCCTGTTCCCCCCAGGCTCGTGGCACACGGCCTTCTGCAAGGAAAGATGAATACCTCACACACAGCCATTCTCTCCTCTCCTGCAAAGTCACCCTCTGCCTGGGATTGTTATTTAGAGAGATCTCCAGAATCGCCTCTTCTGTTGGGTTGTCTCTCCCAAGTGCAGCTGAATCATAGACTGCCAGAACTAGGAAAGTACACCAGGCCCCCATTCAGACTGCCTTGGTATCCCCCTAAGGCCTTCAGCATTTAAAGGTGCTGTAGGTCAGCTTCATGCTTTTGCCTGGTGTGGCCAGCAGTACACATAAGTTGGCCAGTATTAGAGAGCCCCATGGGGAAGACACTGTCAGCCCCTGTCTCTGATGATTAACCAAACATTCCAAGATCTACCACAACACAGGCCACACCACCAAAAATTCCAGGCCTGGAAGTTGAAGAATAAGGGTCGATGTGCGTTCTAGAGATAGGCCACAGACCCCTGTAATAATCGGTGAGCTGCTGCAAGAGCTGGGCCATGCATTCAGCTCAAAGCCCCTTCCCAATCTTGACTTTGTTAGTTCCTCCTCTGACCAGAGTCTTTTGTTTTGGAATCAGGTTGTCCTTTCCTCCCTCATTATTGCGCTCGCCTGATCAGTCAGAATGGGCTGCATAGCGCTGCAGTGACAGCAACTCCCTAAAGCATGTCACTAGGGAGGGCTCTGCTCCGTGCAGTCACTCAGGGGCCTGCTGATGGGGCAATCACCACCTCAAATACTGCAGTTGTCCGGTCAGAGGGAAAAAGAGATTGGGACGAATTGTGTGTAAGCCCTTGAATCTCATGAATGGAAGTGACTTATGTTAGGTCTGCTCACATCTCGTGGCCAAAGCAGGTCACATGGATATACTAATTTCATGGGGGTGGGGAGAGCAATCCCACCACAAGTCCACAAGCAAAGAGCCAGACACACACGGTAGACAGCACCAATGATTCCTGCTGTACCAACTCTTCCTTTTCCAGAATGCGGACCATCCTAGAAGCCATCTCTCCCAGTAAGGAAACTATCTAAGCACAGATTCTAATTGACTCAATTTAAAGGGAATAAACCTTGACCCAATAAGGGAAAGTGGTGGCACATTATTCCTAGAGGCCAGGCATGCTGGTGGGTATCTCTATCTATCTCCTTCTTGAACCACAATGTCATGAAGACATATTGTTTTTGTTGGTTTATACGTGTGTCCACTTGGGAATCTAAATCAATAAAATTTTTACTAATTTTAACATAGATGGCTGGGAAGTAGGGATACTATTGTTGACTACTAACAAGGGAACTATTTAATTTAATAACCCCCCGGGCTTGTAAAATGAGAGAGAGAGGATGGTTTTCTTCAAGGGAACCCATGTCCACATCTAAACAACAATGCTGCCTTTCCCCTCCAAACACCTCACTTCAGAGGCTGAGGCTTGGAAACTGAGTACCTACTCATAGTCCAGGGCAATGCTGAGCACTTAAACCAGAAATGCATTTGCATAATTAAATTGGACAGTAATAGCAAAGGCATTGAAAGTCTCCTGGATGCCACGTGTTGGGCTACTTGTTATCTTTTCATTTAATCTGATCTAATCTTTATGCTAATTTGGCAGGAAGGGATCAGTAGCCACACTTTACAGTTGAAAGCCTTGGTGGTCACAAGGTTAAATAACTAGTTGAGATGGTAAAACTAGTGATTAGAGACAACAACATTTATCATTATCATCATACCCATTTATTGGGTAGAACATCCCAGACTGAAATGATTATGGTCAATTATTTTTTGATATTTGATCAGCATTCCCCAGCAGTGCCATGTACTCCTCTGAGTGCAGGGGACATCTATGTCTTGGTACCACCATATCCACAGAGCTCAGCACTGTGTCTGCCCTGTTATAGGTGTTTTACAAACAAGAAGATTTCATTATCATAGGACTGGGCTGCCTGGATTCCAGGCAAAGATGGAATGTAAATTCCCCCCATGGCTTATTCATTTTGTTCTACAAGCTGGTTTGACCCTCTGCTACCTCCTTTCCTCTATAAGCTCCATCCCCATTTCAATGGAGTATCTTTGGCTTCTGCACATGAAATATCTTAATTTTAATATTTTTATATCTCTCTCCTTTGTTCTTGTCCTCTCTCACCATCTCTCTCCCTTTCTATACCCTCTGATTCATGTGTTTGCTCGCTCCCTTAGTGATCAACATCTAGAAGTACCAGCTCCCAGACTCACACCTGGGGAGTGGCTCATTGCTGGGTCATTTAATTCTGAAATGGGAATGCACACTTCAAGTGCATACCAGAATTCGGTTTTTGATGTGGCGTCATGAAATCTCATTTAGTATCTCTGCTCATTAGTGCGCTGAAAATCCCTTTAATTATTTCATCCATCTAATTTTAATTTTGTAATTTAGCTGTGGAATGTAATAATTGGGTTTAGCGCATCCAGGCCTTCTTGAAAGTTGATGCAGCCTCTCATGGACTTTTGCTTTGGGTTGCCCAGTGGCTTGTCAGTGCAGCAGCAACGCCGGTAATTAGCGAGTGTGTCAAGTGTGTGCCGGGCGTCTGCTTGTGCTAGGCATTGGGCTGGTCAGGGCGATGCAGTAAGTAGGACAAAATGCCTTCCACCCAACAGCTCACAACAGTTTCGGGGGAGAAAGACACATAAATAGAAAACCACTGTGTTTATGTAACAAAGATGGATGAGGAGTCATGCCTGGAGCAATGGTCTGCAGAGGAGGACCCAGAATCCAGTCTTGTTGGCTGTGGTAGATAAAGTCTAGGGCGGGCCCCAGTTACATCCACACCTGGCACGCATGTCCTTGTGTAATCAGCTCCACCAGGAGGACCCGTGCCCTCCTGCAGTCCAATTGGAGTAGCCGCTTGATCACAGTATGTGAGTGTCATGTCCGTCTTGCCTTCCGACTTCCCCTTGCTGGGTTTGTTGAAGCAAGTGGCCCTGCGAGCTGCCCTATAGAGAGGCCCATGTAGTAGGGAGTTGAGGGCCGCCTGGAGCCAAGGACCAGAGAGAAACTGAGGCCTTGGGCTCAACAGTCTGCAAGGACGTAGATTCTGCCAACAACCACATGAGCCTAGAGACAAGATTGTCCCTGGTTAGTTGTGGGATGAGGACTCAGGCCCAGCTGATACTTCCGTGGTGGCTACACCATGCCTGGGCTCCCGACCCACAGAAACCAGAAGATGACGCGTGTGGGTGGTTTCCGTTGCTGGTGGTGGCAATACTGGTACGTAGCAGTGGCTTACCAGCACAGTGCTTGAGGAAATCTTCCTGCGGGACGGGCGGCCTGATGAGTGGGAGTTAGCAGGGGTGAGGAGGAGTGCTGCTGAGAGGCAGGCATTGGATCAGGGGCATAGCACAGTCAGGGCTTGGGGCAAAGAAAAGGCCTGGGCTGCAAAGGGGGCCGGTAGGGAGAACCCTATGAAATTGCTGCCGTTCAACCTGTGTTGATTTGCAAAAATGCCAGTTCCACGGGGTTTGATCTATGAGAAGCTGCCAGGTGCTGCTGGAACTTAAATTTGGAGGCAAAAGGGTCCTATGAACACTCACTTAGACTCCTCTAATGACTTAAAAAAATATTAAGACGGTCTGTCTTCATGAAATCCTCCCCATCTCCTTGAATGAATTTAAAATGTCAGAATTTCTCCAGGAATGTTGAGCTTCACGGACTAGCATTTCACTTGGTCATGGCAAGGTGGGTGGGGGTTGGGGGGCTTGCTTCAAGGCTCTCAGAGCGCTCTCACATCCCTGAGCCCCCCATGAGGTGGAAAGGTGCCTCTGCGTTTGGCAAACAAGAAGACTGTAGGTTAGGGAAGTTAGTACCCCTGACTTGAGGTGGAAGATGTCTCAGTTTCTATCACCTTTCTAGAACCTGGGGGTGTCTACTCCCTGCATGCCTCTCGTCTCTGGGCCTGAATCACCTTGTCCCTTGCCTGTGAGTGTGTCCCCAGCCTACCCTGTGCCTTCCTTCTCCACCATTAATTGCTTCGACCAGCACTGGTTCCATTTGCTCATCTCCCATCTCCTCCCCTATGCCTGACATCTGAAAGGCTGACTTCTGGCCACCATCTCCCCTGCCCCTGCAATTTACGGACACCCAGGTAGGTCATGGCCTCTCTGCTGGACACTGGTGATTTAACCACACAAACTTCTTCCAGTAAATTCCTTCACCCTTGGCTTCAGAGTCAGGGCCCTCCCCTTGTGCTTCTTGCCTCTGGTTGGTCCTTCCCTCTCTCCATCACCAGTTCCTCCTCTTCTTTCCCCATTCTGCCCTGTAACTAAATGTGGACATTTTTCTGAGTCTGTCCTTCCTGCTGCGTGTGCGGGTGAGTGTGCTCGTCTTCTCCCCTGGATTTAGCCTCCAGTGTAGGTGGCTGGCCATCAGATCTGTGTCTGCAGCCCTGACCTCTGTGGACCAAACACTCCAGCCCCATCACCTAACAAACATGAAGCACTGTGCAGGATTGGCTTCCCACAAACACCAGGATGCTGGTGCTCCCTCTGACTCTGATTCGTGTCAAAGCCGAGGCTGCCTCCCCCCACAAGCTTGCTCATATCTACTCATCCTTCAACACTCAAGTCAGCCATTGGCTCTTCCTGGAAGCATCATGAGCCCCTGGTAGGAAGTAGATAACCTCCCCGTTTCCACCACTTCCCACTCTGATGACATTGCCTACTTGTGGCTGCCTCTCAGCTGTCTGTAAGCTTCTGGAAAGCACAGGTTTTCTTGTCCTTTTCCCTTGTATCCCCAGAACTGTCACTATGTCATTCATTCATTCATTCAAAAGGGATAATATGACACCTGCTCTTTGCTAGGTGCAGGCGCTGGGGACCCCAGATGAACGGGGATTATGGGTCTTACCCTCATAGAGCTCACAGTGTGGTAGGGATACAGCATGAAGGTCATGACCCCCTGGGATTGCTGTTTAGAATGGGGTTTCGTGGGGCCTTGGGGGAGTGCCACCTACTTCAGACGGGATGGACAGGGAAGGATTCCCAAAGCTGAAACCTGGTGGAGGGATAGGATCCTGGATGCCTGTGGGGCAGGGGATGAGGGTTGCTGATGTTCTGGGTGGAGAAACCAACCGTGTGATGGTGCAGAGAAGAGAGGGAATGTGACTCCCTGGGGAAAGTGACAGTGGCTCCTGGGGCATGATCTAAGTTGGAAGTGAGATCTGCAGGAAGAGGAAGCAGGAGAACATTTATTGCTCTGAGGGCGGTTTGGGGTGGCAGAGAGAGTCTAAAACCCCCAAGGGGAACACTAGGCATTCTGCAGCAACTCAGTGAGAGGCCATGGTGTGGATGCTTTCCAGCGGAAACTGTGTCAGTCTGAATTTGGCAAAGGTGCCCGCTGAGGACAGGGCCGAAGACAGATGTCGCACTCAGGCTTCCCTCAACCGTCCTTCCACTCCCACAAGGTCAGGCTGCAGGACCAGTTAACACTTCTGATGGACGTCAGCAACTGAGACACATTGACCTCTGATTCTGACTGTAGTCAGCCTGCAGTTTTCCTACTTAATAGAGGATGGAACAACGTTTTAATTCGGGCTTTTGCCACTGGGGCTTCCTGGAGCTGGAATTTACTTCTGTGAGGGTTTAGAGTGACCACATTGACTGCAGGTTTTTGCCGGTTTCCAGTGACAGAGAGAGAACAGATGTCCCCATTTTGCTTTCTCAGTTTGCCTTGATCAGAAGCAATTGAGGCGTTGGGGCCGCTGCTGGGATCTGTGGGGAAATCAAGCTTCCGCTGGCCTCGTGGTGTCTGGGCCAGGAGCCTGAGCATTACTGAAGGCAGCCTGCCTCCCAGCCGCCCCAGATGCAGCCTTCCTAAGGCGGGTAATAAAGGCAGACTCAGCAGGACAATGTAGAAGTAAATTTGTCTGTTTCTGGGAGACGGGAAAGAACCAAGAGAAATGATATTTATGTTAGATGTTACTTTCCCTGTGTTTTCCTTCAAAAGTCCTGATGATTTCTTTTTGTGTGGCTGTCTGGAGAAGTACTTCCAGCCTACCTGCCCCAGCGGAGGCGGCTTTGTGGGTTGGTAATGTGATGTAATGGGGTGTGGAGGAGGGGCTGCAGGCAGGAAACGGCTTTTCTCCCTCTCTGAGAAGATTCCCCTGCTCACCTCTCTGACACCACACCTTTTCTCCCCTCAGCTCCAAGCTAACTTTGTGCCCTTTGCCTGTCTAGGCTTTGGCTCTTGGTGTTCCTTGTGCTTTTCTCTTGAACTTGTGCACTGAGGACTCCTGTCCATTCTCATATGGTGGCCAAAATTGACATCTCTTCAAGGACACTTCCCTTGATTGTGACAGCTAATTTTATGTCAGCTGGGTTGGACCACATTTTCCAGATATGTGGTCAAACATCATCCTGGATGTTTTCTGATGTATGTTGTGGATTAGATTAACAGTTAAATTGGTGGACTTTGAGGAGCTTGAGCTCTGTCATGTTGGTGTCTAATCAGTTGAAGTTTTTTATAGAACAAAGACTTCCCTCTCCAGAGCAAGAGGGGATGTTGTCATTCAACAACCTGGGGACTTAAATTGTAACAACAGATCTTCCTACTGGCCCATCCTTCAGATTTTGGACTTGCCAACTCCATAATTGCATGAGACGATTCCTTAAAATAAATCTCTCTCTACACACACACACACACACACACACACACACACAGACACACACACAGGCACACACACACACATCCTACTGGTTCTTTCTCTGGAAAACCCCAATCAGTACCCTGATCATCCTGTCTAAAGTCTTGCTTCTTTTTCCCTGACCAGTTCCTCTTCTCTATCATTGCCCTGTTTCCATTTCATAAGAATTGACACCATTTCCAATTATCACGTTTATATACTTGCTTCTTCATTTATTGTCTCTTCCCCCCATAGAATGTACACTCCCAAAGTTTGGGCACCTTACCTGTCCTGTGGATGGTTCTAACACCAGAACCTAGTGCAATCTCTAGGATATGAAAGGTGCTGAGTAAATTATTAACTGAAATGGATGAAAATCTTTCATCTTAAAAATAAGCTCTCAAACAAAAACTTGCACATGAATGTTCATAGCAGCATTATTTCTAATAGCCCCAAAGAGGAAAAAACCCAACATGTCCATCGGTTGAGGAATGGATAAACACATGTGACATAGCCATACAATAGACTGCTAATCTGATATAAAAAGGGATAAAGTCTTGGTATATGCTACAATGTAGATGCACCTTGAACACATTATTCTAGAAGAATCTAGAACACATCGTTCTTTGTGTCAAAGAATCCAAACACAAAAGGCCACATGGCGTATGATTACATTTAAATGAAATGTTCACAATAGGCAGACAGAAACAGAAAGCAGAGCAGTGGTTGCCTGGGCCTGTAGGGAAGGGGGGCGAAAGAACGGAAAGTATTAAAGGGTACAAGTCTCCATTTTGCAGTGATGAGATTGTTCTGGAATTAGATAGCGGCAATAGCTGTGCAATATTGTTAATGCACTAAAAGCCACTGAATTGTATACTTTGATAGGATGAATTTTATGTTATGTGAACTTTACCTCAATTAAAATAAAGCGTGTAGGTATCCATCGTCTCATGTAATCATGACATCCACCCTGTGAGCAGATCCAGAAGTTAATGCTGAGTGGAGGCTGGAAATGATTGTCCTAGAGCCTTACCGCTGGTTCGCAGTGAGTATGTAAAGAGATAGAACCATGTGTACAGAGGCATAGTTGCAAGACATAGTGCTGTGACATGAAAAGAAGAAATTGAATGTTAATTTATACTGATAAGCTGTGATTAGTTACTCATTACAGTGAACTTAATTATTCTATACATACAATGCCTGGAGAAAGGGTGGGCTGGCTGATCCTGACCCCCGGGGCTGCTATTGAAGAGAGAAGTAGTATGGGGAAGAAGGGCTTACTTGTATGGCTTGAATTTCATAACTACAGTACTATTTTAATCTATCACTTATGCACGAATAAATGAATAAAAAATAACTCCATAGAAGTAAGTAATCAGATAGACATGTATTAGGACTGTCCTGCAGCTTATATAAATGTTTTCACACCGTTGACATAACTATCTTCACTGGACATTTTATCATCTATAACTCAGAAATAATAACAGTCACTTTCTGAGCTCTGTGGGCTAAACAAGGTAGTAGCGAGTAGTTATTGAATTATCAGTTTGTATTATTCTCCCCGTCTCTCCCCTACCTCCCCTACCCTCTTTCCACCCATCACAGGACTATTACTGAACAAGGTAAAAATAATTTAAAAAAATATTGACTGAAAAAAAAATCTTAACTGAATCACAATTTAAAATAACCTTTATAATATGCCAGGTTTTTGTTTGTTTGCTTGTTTGTTTGTTCGTTTTTAAAGTAAGCTCTATGCCCAATGTGGGGTTTGAAACTCATGACCTGAGATAGAGTCTCATGCCCTACTGACTGAGCCCACCATATACCGCCTTACTTTCTTTTTTTCTTTTACACAAATGCTCATAGCAGTTTTATTTGTAAGAGCCAAGCCTGGAAACCCACGTTTCTATCAACAGGTGAATGAATAACCAGTGATGGTTTGTCTATACGGTGGAACACTATTCAGCAAAGAGAAACACCAAAAAACCTACGACTACTTGGTGAGTCTAAAACATGCCAAAGCAAAATTCTGATGACATAATTTTTTTAAAAAAATTGGCTTCTTGTGCTTTTGATATCATATCTAAGAAATTGTTGCCTAATCTGAAGGTATGAGGATGGACACCTATGTTTTCTTCTAAGGCTTTAATGGTTTCAGTTCTTACATTTAATTCCTTGATCCATTTGAGTTAATAGTGTGTATGGTGTGAGGTAAGAGCCCATTATCATTCTTTGCATGTTAGTATCCAGTTGTGCCTGCACCCTTTGTTGGAAAGTCTAATCTTTCCCTACTGACTGGCCCTGCTGCCCTCGTTGAGGAAAGTGTATACACATTTTTCAGTTGGCTTAAGCACTGAAAAGTTGGTCAAGCTATCTTTAATCAATATCCTTACCAAAAGCATCAAGGTCATTCTAGCTATCTCAATTTTAGAGTTTAAGACAGTGCAGCCAGGGAGGCGAAGAAACTCATCCCAAAGACACAGGCTGGTCAGAGACAGAACTGGGATGAAGATCCAGCTTTCTGGGGGCACCTGGGTGGCTCAGTGGGTTAAAGCCTCTGCCTTCGGCTCAGGTCATGATCCCAGGTTCCTGGGACAGGTCCCGTATCGGGCTCTCTGCTCAGCAGGGAGCCTGCTTCCTCCTCTCTCTCTGCCTACCTGTGATCTCTGTCTGTCAAATAAATAAAATATTTTAAAAAATCCAGGTTTCTGGATTCCGACTTTGCTGTCCTGTTATGTGAATTACAGCTATCTGGATCAGTGACTGCTTTATTGTAAACCTTTCTGCATTATTTAAAATGAAGGAAAATGGGGGAAACTCTATCAAATTTTCTACAGCTCTTGAGAGTTGAGACACACTTTCAATTTCAAAATAATAATAAGCTAGAGATATTTCTAAGACTGTTGCATATACTAAGTCCCCTGTCCTCACTACAACCTTAGAGGGGAAACACTCTTGTCTTCTTTTATGTATCAAGATAAGGGTACAGGTGAGGTGAGGTAAGTGCTCAAGACCGCACAGCTGCTGAGTGTGGCCAAGCTGGATTCAAAGCAGGTGGTCTGGCTCTGGGTCCAGGTCCCACACCACCATCTACTTGCCCTTTGAGGTCTCCTTGCTTGATGAAGGAAACATGTGCGTTTTTCTCTTTTAAGCTCAAAGCCTCTTCTGGGCTCAGCAGCGAGCTCTGTTTCCTTTGCTTTGGGTCAACTGTCCATTAGTCTCCCCACTACCTCTGTCAGAGAAAAAGTCCAACTAAAATCAGAAAGAAACAAGGAAGAGAGAGCAAGTACATGAGTCCTTCAAAACCCACTAGCCCAGCCCAGAGGGTTTCCAGGCTCATAGATTCCTTCATCAAACATAAAGTCCTTTGGTCCCTGAGTCATGACTGACACTGGGCTGGGCACCATGAGAGAAGAGTAGTCCCCGAAGGGCTTAGCGGCTAGTGGAGGGAGAAGCTGTGTAGGGAATGAAGTCCCATGAGGTATTCGGGCTCCATCATGGGAACACAGGACCATGAGGGAGAATATGCATGTCCGCTTGGGCACAGAGGATGCATCAGGAGAGAGGAGGTGCTGGAGCTGAGACCTACTGAGGATGGGGGCGGGGCTCAGGAAATGGGCAAGTGTGCTGTGTTTGGAACATGGGCTCCTGCAGGCAGGCAGTCTGGGGTCACACCTGTGTTCACCGTTTACTAACTCTGTGGGCTGCAGTTGGACTTCTTGAATCCTCCCTTCTTTGGTCTGTAACATGGGTCTACATTACAGCCCACCTTGTTGGACAGCTGTCAGGATCAAACAAGGTAATTCCTGCGCAGCTCTCAAAGTGGGGCTGGTAGCCACTCTTCACTTGTCCTCCTGTATTGTCAGTGTTTCAGTCTGTGACGGTCTGGGGCAGACACATGGAGGGAGTCTGAGAGGTGAGCAGGGGACCTCAGATCTGCCTTTGTAGTTGATGCCCCATGGCAGGTGATGGGAACCAGCCAAGAGCTTTATAGAGGGTGATGGAGGGGTCCTACCGGTACTGGGGAAGCTATGTCAGCGTGGAATGGGGGGAGCTCATTAGTGCGGGTGGGCAGTAAGGGGGCTCACCTCAGTGAGAGGCCAGGTCACCCCACAGAGATGCTGAAGCTGTGTGGACAATGGCCCAGGGTTGCCCGTAAGGGAGGAGGGACCTGGGAGAGATGCCTAACTGTCCACTTTCCAGATTGTTGGTGTCAGTGTTTAGTTGTGATTTAATGGGAATATGGAAGGGGGCACAGGGGATGGGAAGCTGAAGGTTGAGTGTTGCAATGAGATGTCCGTGTCCACTTCCATGTCTCAGCCCCATAAGCATGATTTCACTGAGTCAGAAACTGGGTCTCTGGCTTCTTCATTCCCAAGCCCTGGCATTTGCCACACTGCCAGTCCATGGGTGTTGAACTCACACATGGGTGGTCTCTGCCCCAGGGCTCAAGGTTCCCTGCACTAGTGCCTGGCCACCCCATGCCTCAGTTTCCTTGTTTGCAAAAGAGGGCCCCTGGTTGTACCCATGACAGATGGTTCAAAAGGTAACATATCTAAGGCCCTTTGAGAGGTGCCTGGCATGTAGTCTGTGCTCAGCAAGGGAACATTTCTACTCTCCATTCTCAGGGCTCAGAAACAAGTCTGCTCTGTGGTAGACCTTTTACAAATGGTGTCTTGAAAGAAGGTATTTAAATGTAGCTCAACTCTTTCCACCAAG
>ML105857.1:18940-29199 GCA_003697995.1 Taxidea taxus jeffersonii | reverse complement strand
AGATCAATGATGCGTCCTCTTTTTAGATCAGCTTGGAAGCAGCAAACTTTCATCTTCTGTGCCTCATCACCCAGAGCACGTGCTAGGGTTATTTTACTGGGATAAGCAACCGGAGAGCCAGACAGAAACACTGATTTGCTTCACTTCCCTCTCCAACGTCGATGCAAAATCCATGTGGAGGTTTGACTGTTAAAAACAACTTGAGACACATTTTTGTGGTTCAAATTTGTGTTCATCTGCAAGATTGTTTTAGAGGTAAATGCTTTGTTGAAAGAGCCATAGATCTTAAGAACTAAAAGGACTACAAGCAAATTGATTTAATGCCTTGTTTTTAAATCGGTAAAATGTTTTTATTCCCCATTTGATGAGTACTCTCCAGGGATTAAATGTAACACCTAAAGTTGCAAGCACAGAAAAGCCAGATTGCTAGTCTTTTGCCTCATAGGACACACCAACATCCCCCACCCCTCAAAATTTAAATATGTTGCAATCATATACAGATTACAGAATAAAACACCTAAAGACAGAATCGCTCCTCCTGCCCCAAATCAGAGAAATAGTTCTCGGGCAAGCACTGATTGTTTTAGAGAATGGTATTTGGGTTACACTTCTCTGGCAGGTGAGATAAATTATAAGCATGGGGTTATGCTACTCCCATGATCTTACCTGGGAGCTTTAAGTTGGGGTCCCAATTGAACGGAGAAGAAAGTAGATTTTGTGGAATATCCTTCAAGTTTTGACTTGTACAAAGCATCAGAGTCAAAGATGGATAAGGATAGCTGCTCTCCAGGGCATGCACTTTTCTGAAGCTCTAGTCCAGAGTCAGAAAGTTTCTCTTCTGTGGGAGGGGTGGTCGAAAGTCTTTTCCTAATTGTTTTTAGACTACCTACTTTTTTTTTTTTTTTTTCCTGAAAAGAACATCAGTGCTGGCAGCCTTTTAGCCACAAAATTATCAGAAATGGGGCTAATCCTATTTGGATCATGATAAGGAATCAAACAAAATATATGTTTATGAAGATGCTTTGAACTCGAATGCTGCTGAAGTGCAAAGCGTGATGACCACGTCAACTCTTGGCTCCCTTCTTTCTTTACTTATTTAAGGGTGACACAGGTTTTGTTTAATGTCTCAGCATCACCATCCTTTCAGCTGAAGCACAAGGCATACTTCAGCCACCTGAGATTAAATAGTAAGTCCTAAGGCACAGCAGTCTCTCTTTTGCCTTATGGGTTCTGCTCTGGAAATGTGCCCAGTGGTGACATGTGGGGATTCAGCCCTTTGGGCTTGTTTCTGGTGTTTAACCTGGCAGCCTTGGTCACTGATTGGCTTCTTTCTTTAAAGACGAACCTTTTCTGTTCCTTTATGATTGAGTGACAAAAAAAACTAGACAAAAACGCCAAAGTGAACAGCCTAGAAAACTCACTATGGTTCCTGAATCAGCTTTTTAAAAGCCCAACCCTTCCAATCACCCAGAGTTTTGCACATAATCAGTTGGTTCCCAGAAGTACAATAAAAGGAAACCAGAAGTATTTTAGTCCCTGGTTGTTTATGAATCAACTTGGTGTTCTTTTTCAGACTCTGAAGGTCACAGAATCAAATCATGTGGAGGCACAGAAGGGAGATTCCCCCTTTCCTTCAGTTCTTCTGCCCACCTAGTTCTATTAGAAGTGGGATTTTGCTAAATTTAAGTAGAGGATTGCTTGGAATTTCCAGGGGTTCCCAATCAAAACAGATCACAGTGAAAGCTGCGTTGGAAATTATTGGGAAGGAAGCATCATTGACAAAGCAGGTCTCTGGATGTTTCGGTGTATTAGCAGTGCTGCTTCTCTGTTAGTGCACAGGTCTGGAAATGTGGTTGGTCTCAGGAGGGAACCCAAGGAAGGACAGCTACATCCATCTCTGCAACCAAGTCAGGGTACTTCACGTCTGGCATAAAGCCAATGAGGCTTGGAACTAAGGAGCATGGAATTGGATTTATGTAGGAACTGGGTAATTAAGCCTGAGTTTTAGACACATACAAGAAAGTGAAAGAAGAAAGAATGACATTTATTATTTTCTAGAGATCAAATCTAGAGAACCTCAGTGTCTTCACTGTAATGTAACTTTAGAGAGTACAGCAGAAATGTTGGCATATTGTTTGGTAGATATAGGTACATAAATAATGTAAATTCTTTTCCCTTTTTCTTTTTACTATATACTAATATCAAATAATGTAATTTTTATTTTACTCTGCAGATTAGTTGATAATATATGTTATTATTCCACAACATAAACAATTTCATATTGCTTACATTTCTTTTTTTTTTTTTTTTAGGACTTAGTGAATAGCAAAGGAATATTTTTCTAATCAATAAGCTTGTTTTGCAATTCCAGAAACTTCCTGTCAGTGTTTCATACATCTAGCTGGTACACCTAAGCATAAGAAAAAAAAAAAGTAACATTCAAATAAGAATTAAGATGCATCAATTGCCAACTATGTGCAAGGTATTGTATTAGGTATTGCATTTAATCCTCAAAATAACCCTGAAGGCAAGTATGACTATTTCCCATTTCTTTTTTTTTAAAGATTTTATTTATTTATTAGTTAGAGAGAGAGAGAGAGAGAGAGAGCACAGGCAGACAGAGAGGCAGGCAGAGGCAGAGGGAGGAGCCGGCTCCCTGCCGAGCAAGGAGCCCAATGTGGGACTCGATCCCAGGACGCTGGGATCTGAGCCGAAGGCAGCTGACCTGAGCCGAAGGCAGCTGCTTACCCAAATGAGCCACCCAGGCGTCCCGACTATTTCCCATTTCCATATAAGAAAGTAGGTTCAGAGAGCTTTTACTCAAGTTTCACAGTAAATGTTAAAGCTGCTGCCGGAGCAGAGCTTACTCTAACCCATAACCATGATGCCAAGATAATAATGGAAATCCAGAAAGTTGGTGCTGGAGATCTTCTCACTGCCTTACTCTTGGTTTCCTCAAGAGTGACTGAAGGAGGCCAGTTCTATCAAATGTTGACAAGTCTGGGGTGTATAGTTAGGATAATCCTTTCCTCTTCACCCTCCTCTCACCTGTGTCTTGGATTTTTCTGGGAGCTGGGGAGGCCTCTAGTAATAGATGTCAAATTAGGCCCTTGAACATGGTTCTGATATATGCAGGTTTGTTGGAGAACAAAATTAGGAGGGCAGGGCCAGTCATCAGGGGTCAAATTGCAGAAGAGTTTCTTTTAAACCTTCTAAGAGAGGATTCAGCTTAAGGAAAGCGGTGTCAGGTATGGTGAATTTGACTTAGTGAGGAGAAGATGCAGTTCTGAGTATGGCCAACTTGGTTTTTCTTGAACCTGTCCCTACCCTGCTCCTCTGGAGGGCTCTGTGTATCCTGGAGTGGGGAGGGCTATTTGTGTAAGAGAAGGTGCTACTCCATGAGTCAGTCTTCTGGCAACCCTGAGCCCAGGCTGCCCTGCCATAGCGCCCTCCAGCCCTGGGAGCTCTTCTGTCTTTGTAGCCAGTTGTGGAGTAGCCAAGTCCCCGGAGGGCTGAGACCAGTAGCCCAGAACCCGTCCTCACTCAGGGGAGGTGGAGATCAGCAGGAGTATTCAGGGGCCATGGCCTGGAGGCGTGGGGCAACAAAGTCAACAGTAAAGGGGGGCCTGGATTCCTGTGTCAGGCTGTAGGGGTGGTAGTCAAGACTCAATCTAGACTAATTCACAAGAATGTCTGAAATATCCCCAGGGACTTAAGGAAATAATTAGGGCTGGGTAGAGAAAAGGATTCTAAAGGGCGATGGATTCCTTTTATGCAGGTTGAGGCCAGGAACCCTTGGGAGTTGGCTGTGAATGTTACCATGTCTGCAGTGAGAATCCAGAAGAGCATGGCTGGTATATAGTAAATAGATATTAGTGTCTCATGGGATCACACCACCTTAGTCAGACAGGCTGAGCAAAAATCCCTAATGATGGCACATACTCCCTACTGCCAACAGTGCAGATCCCTCCTTACCGCTCACTTGACTACTCCCCAAATCGAGGGCCACAGAGAGGCTCAAGTTGACCGCCATGTTGTGTAAGTTCTGGTGCCTAGTTGCCACTTAAGTGTGCTATGAAATCAGGCTTAGTAACTGTATATGGAACAGCTCATCCTGACCCCACTTTCTCTAAAGTTAAAGAGACAGCCCGCAGCAAAGACTTGGAGATGACTAGTGTGACTGTGTAGCCACGAAACACAAAATAAAACTTCCAGAATGCTGATCTGAGGCTTAGTGAGTAGGAGCACTAATGCAGGTTGAACCCGCCTAGACAGCCGCCCTGTGAGATGTCCAGTGAGCACAACCTCCCACATTACCTCAGTTCCTCACTGGATGTGGCCCTGACTTGATGGCCCTCACATTCTCTCTGCCCAGAATGAAGTTCCAGCAGGTGGTGGGAAGGTCCTGCTCAGTTCACCAAGCCTTTATAGTCCCTCAATATTCCAACTCCAGCAAAATGACCTCTAGGGCCCTTTAACTTGTATTGGGACATGGACCCCTTTGGCTGTCTGGTGAAGCCTGTAGACTCTTTATCAGAATAATGTTTTTAAATTCATAAAATAGTATGATTAGGATGACAAAGAAGCTGATTATATGGACATATAGTCTGAAATATCTGTAGGGACTTCAAGAAATAAGTAGGGCCAAATGCTTATTAGGACCTTGAAAGGGGGTCAAGTTCCTTCTATGCAGGTAAGAGCCTGCAAGACTAAAATGTCTAAAAATTAAATTTCTGATATTAAAATATATATGTCCCTTTAGTAATATAATAAATAACAAGACTTAACAGCAGGCCCAAATACAATAATTCTAAGTAGTGATGAGCATAAAAGGTATTTTGAGATATCTGCTACAATAGAAAAGTGATTTGAAAAATTTGTGGTTTCCATTGGTGACAAAGCCACAGGTACTGCAATACTAATGTGGCATGTTGCCTACATTCATAATTGGAGAACATGCTAAATTTAGTTAAGGGTAGTGAAAAGAAATGATGTAACTTTCTCCCATCTTTTTCAACAGACCCCTGAAATTCTGTCTGTAGACCTCAGATTAAGACCTCCTGCCTTATTTGTTAGTAGAAAATGCCTGTAGAAAGTCATGCACCCCATTCTGGGTACATTTGCTTACCTCAACAGTATCACTGAGCTACTGTGTCTCTAGTTTCTGTAATAATGTCAAGGCAATTCCCAGCCTCACTGCAAGGGCCAGACTGAGGACATGTGAAATTAGTTATCTCCAGAGCCTTGGAAGGTTGAGCAGGCAGAGACAGGCTGATGCACCAGGGCCAGGCACAAACTATGTCATTTATGGGGACAAAGGAAAGTTCTAGAGGTTTCATAAGATGGAGCACCACTATAAACTAGAGAGTTGCCCCAAGACTTTTTTGGGGCAATTTCTATAAAGAAATGCTAGGAAATGAGGAACAAGGAAAAGGAAACTAGGACCCCAATTAGAGCACAGAGTAGAGGGCTGTGAAGTAGGTGGGATTTGGACTTCAGTCCCAGTTCCACACCTGACCTTGTGTAAGAAAAGAAGGAAGAAAGGAAGGAAGGGGAAGGGGAAGGCGAAGAGGAAGGCGAAGAGGAAAAAAAGGAGAGGAGAGGAAAGGAAAGGAAAGGAGAAAAGGAAAGGAAAGGAAAGGGAAAGAAAAGATCTCTGCTTTATGTTTTTGATCTCCATTGTTAAAAGGGGGGCTAATATCTCACAAGGTTTCTGCGATAGCCACACACAGCAGTACATACATAAAAGCCTGCTGTGTAAACCCTGAAGCCCTGGACATATATTTGTTATTATTACCTTGTTACAATCTGCCGTCTGTTTAACTTTACTCAAAATCATTGCACAGCAGTCTCAAAGCAGCCGGCTCACTGCCGTTTGCAAGTTGAGGGAAGTCCCTTGTGGTTTCTGTCACTTTGCCCTCTGTGGGGGCATTGCCATGACTGGGCAGCTCTGGCTACACTGACTGACTCTATCATCCAAAGGCCAGTGAAGGTGACCTTTGGTTTTCCTGAGATGTTATGCCCCTGTTTTCCTAAGAAAACTCCCTTTGACCTCCTACCCCTCTGGCTTTCCTTCTAGCTTCCCTTCTCTCTTCTGGGGCTGGCCCGTGTCCAGCTCCCTGGGATGCAGGTGAGGAGTGGGCGGAGGTGCCGTGAGGTGGGGGAGAGGATGCAGCGGCGCTGGGAGAGGGACCCTCATCCTATGGCTGGCTCCCGAGGCCTGTAGGCCGGGTTTCTATAGACAGCCAGCCGCAGGAGTCCCCGGAATAAAGTATATTGAAGTCATTCAGCTTTGAAGACTTCCTGTATACTTTTAAGCTGCCCATGACATCACTTTGCTAGGCGGCTCAGAACAATAGGCGGGGGAGGGCGGCCGTGAACCAATCTACAAAGCAACAAGAACTGAGCGAGAGGTTGCGACAGAAGCTGCCGCGGTGGATGTAGACATTCCCGAGCTACCTGGCCCGAAAGAACTGGCCGCTCGAGTTTCCAGAGGTGGCCGGAGAGAGCGCCCCCGGGCCTACCAGCCCCCACCCGCCCACGCGGAGCCTGTGACCTTGCTCCGTGGAACAACAGCGGCAGACACACAGGGAAAGTCACGTGACTTCCAAACGGTTCATCCATCCAAGTTCAATAAATTAGCAGCCAAAAATTTTAATCAGATATTTAATCTTTCCTCCCTGTAAGGGAGATTGGGTGTTTACTGTGGCTCTAGGCCAGGTTAATCTCGGAGAAGAAAGATTGCTTGCCGCGTCCTTGGTGCGGGGAGGCCCTGAAGAAGTCATTTTTGCCTGTTGATCCCTTCTCAGCCCGTGGGTGGGTTAGCCCTTGTCCCCTCCTTGCAACCCTCTGCAGTTTGTGCCCGGGCTGACCAGTGACCGGACAAGGGACTGCCATGTCTTATAAAAGCATTCCCATAGGAACCACCAAACAAAGGCCTGCAAAAATCAGTCCTGACAGTCTTGTCTGATGACTGTTCTCCCTTCCACCCCTGCATCCCTCCCTGACTTCTACTTCCCACCCTTCACTTCCCCCTCCCACCTCCTGAAGCCCAGGATTGTCCATACGGAGGACAAGGGCTTGAGGGAATCCTGCCAGGGAGCTCCCAATTCTGGTAGCAGGCCTTGCCTAATTTATGAATAATTAGCTGATATCTACGTTGCTGACTGTGGTTGAAATCTATTAGTTTTATTCAACAAATAGCAATTGAATGCCAGACATTCCTCTAGGCTCTTCAGCCGAATCAAAGAACAAAAGAGACAAAATTGTCTGTCCTCATGTAGCTTAACTCTAATGGTAGAAGACAGAAACTTAACAGTCAATGTAACAAACAAATAATATAAAGTTAGAAGGTGATAAGTGCTATGAAGAAAAGAAGGGCACCAGAGAAAGTAGGCTGGCATATGTGTTGGGGGAAGATATTATTTTGTAAAATAATTCATTGTAGCATTTCCATGCTGGGCCCCTAAGCTACTTCAGTGGGATATTGATAGATGCCAGAGGTAGGATGAGGAGTTGGCTCCATGGTCAAGGTATGTAAGCTGAGCTAGGGGAGAGAGGTGAGAAACAGAGACATTCTGAAGGCTATGGTAGTACACCATGAAGGCTGGAAGCAGATGTGAGTGGAAATGGAAGTGAAATGCCATGCAGGAGAGACATCCAAGGAGAGGAGAGGAGAGGAAACAGCCGGCCCCTGGCTGGGCAGGGCAGAAGCATCAGAAAGAGGAATCAAATTCTTAAGTGTTTATGCCTGGGTGGCTTTAAGTTTATGAAAACTCTTAAGTGTTTATGCCTGGGTGGCTATGAGAATAAATGGACTTCTAACTCAAATGTAGATGTCGAAGGAGGCAGGATTGGGGAGCCTAGGTTGATGTCAAATTTTAAGTAACAGATGAAAGAATCATGTTCCTACATAGTAATGATGGATAAAGCCATCAGAATGATAGAAAAAGTACCAAGTGACAGATATCAAGAAGTGAACAAGAGGCAGGAGCCAATATAGAATAGTACTGTGTCTCAGGAATATGGCAAGCAATGGTTTTAAACCAGTGCTTCTTAAACTTTGTTCCCATTAGGAATATGGGGCAGGGGAGGGTAGGGGTGGGAAGTAGACATTCCAGTTCTCAGGCTATCCCCTATACCAGTTACATCAGAATCTTTGGGGGTGGGGTCCAAGAATCTATCTCTGAACACTTTTTTAGGTGATGGCAATTTGCAGTCAAAGCTGAGAAACAGTGTTTTAAAGCAGGAAGAATGGGTAACAGCTGCAGAGAGATGAAGACGAATGAGGGTTGAAAAAAGATGGTTGAATCTAGGGAGAAGGAGAGCCATGATGGCCCTTCCTGGGATGGTTTGCTACTTACAGTATCATCTAGACCACAAATGTGGGTCATCTGGGAGCTTTCTAGAAATGCAGAACCTGAGCTCCACCTCAGCCCCCTGCCCCCCAGTCCAAATCTGCACTTCAACAAGATTCCCAGGTGTTTAAAAATGCTAATGCTCAGGGCCCCATTCCCACCTAACTTAATCAGAATCTCAGGGCTGGAGTCCAGGAATTAGAATTTAAAAAACAAAAACAAAAACAAAACCTCAAAACTTCCAAGTGATTCTAACATTTATTCAGGATTGAGAACCATTGATCTGGAGCAGTGTTTCTCAATCTTTAATGTGCATATGAGTCACAGCTAAAATGTAGATTCTGTGTCAGTAGGTCTGGGCGGTCCTGAATGCTGCATTTATGACACTCCCAGGTGAGAACGATGCAGATGCCTCACAGACCACGCTTAGAGTAACAAGGCTCTGGAGCAGTGGGTCTTGCACCTGTGCCTGGACAAGGACCTCAGTATCACCTGGGAACTTGTTAGAAATAATGTTCTCAGCCCTATTCCAGACTCACTCAAAAGTTCAGGGTTGACACCTAGAAATTCATGTTATAGCAAGTCATCTTGGTTTAAGAGTGAATGAGCCATGATAAAAGAGCATATATAGGTTTATTATTTACCTCCCTTGCCCCCCCCCTTTTTCAGAAATTGGTGGCCAATGGAATAAGAGAGCTAGAACGTGTTATTCAATAAGACAAAATTTCTACAAAGTGAGTGGAAAATTTCTACAAAGTGGCATGTCAAAACTCCTTGTAGCATTGTCAAATATCCACCATGTCCTGGACCTGTCACTTGCTTTTTCCCTGTTTCCCAGTTGGAACCACTCTGCTGCAACATCTCTCCTAAGGGTGTTGTAAAGGCCAAGGGAACTCTGAGCAAGTGAGAAGCCAGATGAAAAGAATCCTTAGAGGAGGAGAATGAAAACTACATCTTCTGAGGGAAAGAGGTTGGAAGGAGGAAAGTGTGGGTGAAAATAAAGACAACTTTGCAGATGGAGAGAAAAGTAAGCTAAAAGAGTTTAAGTAAAAATAACTGTTTTTATTGACCATCTGTCTGCCAGCCATTTATTTGTTTTATACTTATTAGTCCTAACCCTCAAAAAACCCCTACAGGGTAGATTATCAGTCTATTTTTGCTGCTTAACAAATAAAGAAAATTAGGCCAAAATGGGTTTAGTAACTTCCCCAAGATCACGTGGATCGTAAATGCCAGACCTGAGATTTGGATGCTGGTCTTTTTGGCAACAAGACCCATATTCTTTTTACTCCCCATGTTGGGGTAGACATTAGGAAAATTGGGGGAGTTTTTGCTAGATGATTTATTTTTGTTGGTGGAATAGGCATTGAAATGAAAACCAATCCCTGGAAGGGTCAGAGCACAGGTGAACTAGAGTGGGATATGAAGTTAGAGTTTCCCTTTTTAGGATTATAGTCAGACCTTTATCATAAACTCTGTGACTTTCTATCTTGGGCTTTCTTCCATTTTTTAAAAAAAATTATAAAATAAAGAATTTAGATATGCTGGACTCTAGGGTTCTAGGTATTTATAAAATTCCATGGTTTGAAGATTCTGTGAATGTGGAAAGCAACAGAGCATCACGAGATGCATTAAAGACCCAAAGAGCAGCACTGGGGAGTCCCTTGAGGACAGATAGCATGACTCTGGAGTGCACTGAGTTCTTAGAGTTGGGTGACTCGCTCCTGTAAATCAATGAAAGGGTTAAAAATGTTAGCCAGAGAGGAGATGATTGCCAGAGAAATGTCCAAGATAACTTTGAGGATATGAGGCTGGCCCAGAGCTGGGGCATTGGAATGGTAAACAGAGCAGGTCAGGAGCATTAGGAGACCTAGTTTGCTAGTTAGAGCGGTGCTGAAACGC
>ML105857.1:0-13940 GCA_003697995.1 Taxidea taxus jeffersonii | reverse complement strand
GCTTAACCAACTGAGCCACCCAGGCGTCCCACATGCTTCTATTTTAAGAAACTAGAAAAACAAGAGAAAATTAAGCTTCTACCTTAAAAATTAAGGTAGAAGAAAGGAAATAGAAAACCCATACAATTGAAAAAAAGGAAAAAAGAAAAACAATGAAATGAAACCAAAAGCTAGTATTTTGAAAAATCAGTAAAATTGTTAAAATGGTTGGTAGACTGATGGGGAGTATAAGGGCATTACCACAGATCTTACAGATATTATAAGAATAGGAAATGTTTTGAAAATCATGTCAATAAATTAGAAACTTAGGTGAAAAGGGAAAATTCTTTGAAAGACAATGTATTAAAACTGAGTCAAGAAGTAGAAAATCTGAGGAGCCCTATATATATTAAGAAACTGAATTAGTACTTGAAAACTTTCAAAGACACACACACATTCACACATATACACACACACATGCACACACACCCTGGGCCCAGATAATTATATTGGTGTATTCTATTCAAATTTAAGAAAAAAATAATACCATTTCTATACAAAATCATTCAGGAAACAGAGAAGGAGAGAACACTTTACAAATAATTTTTGATACCAGGTTTGTTTCTCTACCAAAACTAGATAAGGGCATTGCAAACAAAGGGAAAACCAAAGATCGGTATACCATACAGACATGATTGCAAAAACCCTTACATTATTAGCAAATAGAATTCAGTAATGTATAAAATGATGTCATGCCCATTTGCGATAAAAGCTCTCAGCAAACTAGCAATAGAAGCAAACTTCTTCAATACTCATAAAAACTTAGTTAACATCATGATTAATTCTTTTTTTTTTTTAGATTTTATTTATTTATTTGACAGAGATCACAAGTAGGCAGAGAGGGGGGTGGGAAGCAGGCTCCCTGCTGAGCAGAGAGCCCGATGTGGGGCATGATGTGGGGCTCAATCCCAGGACCCTGGGACCATGGCCTGAGCTGAAGGCAGAGGCTTTAACCCCCTGGGCCACCCAGGCGCCCCAACATCATGATTAATTCTGAAAGACTGAATGATTTCTTACTAAATTTAAATAAGGATGCCAACTCTCACCATTTATACTCAGTATTATATTAGAGGTTCTAGTCACTGCAGAAAGGCAGGAAAAAAATAAAAGATGTAAATTGTAAAGAAGGAAAGTATTTTCTTTTTATTTGCTATTAATGTGACTATGTTCAAAGAAAACCTTAAGGAATCTATAAAAAGCTACTAGAAATAATAAGTTTAACAAGGTTGCAGAATACAAGATCAGTATCAAAAATCAATTTGATTTTTAAATATTAGTAATGGACAGTTGTAAATTGGAATTGTAAATACCAATTATAAGGAATCAGAAAAGTAGGAAATACTTAGGGATAAAGTTAACAAAGTAAGTACAGAATCTTTATAATAAAACCGTAAGACATTGCTGGGAAAAATTAAAGATATAAATAGTGAAGAGATATACCAGATTATGGATGGAAGACTCAGCATTTGTAAGATAGCTCTTCTCTGCAAAGTGATCTATTGAACACAATACCAATTAAGTTTTAGCAGGATTTTTTTTTTCCTTTGGTAAAAGTTTCCAACAAGATTTAAAATTGTTATGGGAATGCAAAACCTATAAAACTTTTGGAAAAAATATAGATGAAAATCTTAACAAATCTTTGGAGTAGGCAAAGATTTTTAGGACACAAAAAGCATGAACCATAAAAGAAAATTTTAATAAATTAAACTTCATCATAATTAAAAACTGCTTTTTGGAAAATATTCTCATGGTTATAAAAGTTCATACCAAAGACTGGGAGAAAATATTTATAACACATATAACTGCCAAAATAATTGTATCTAAATTACATTAAAAGCTTACAACTCAATTATAAGTAGACAAACAACCCAATTTTTTAAATGGGCAATATATTTGAAAACCACTTAACAAAAAGAGATAAACAAAAAACAAATAATTACATAAAAAGACGCCAACATCATTAGCCATTAGGGAAATGAAAATTTAAACCACAATGAGATGTCAGTATCAGAATAGCTGAAATAGGAAGGATTGACAATGCCAAATGTTGATAAGGATATTAGTAACTGGAATTTTTCTATTTTGCTGGTCAAATGCAACATGGTACATCCACTTTGGAAAACAGCTGGCAGTTTTCTTATGAAGTTAAATATATACATAGCATATTGTCCAGCAGTTTTATGTATTTACCCAATGGAAATTAAAGCATGTCTACAGAGAGACTAATACATGAATGTTGGTAGCGGATTTATTCACAATAGCCAAAAAGCTGGAAATAACTCTCATGTCCATCAAGAAGGAATGAATAAACAAGCTGTAGTATTTCCATACTATGGATTTACTAGGATGGTACATAAGAGAAATTTTAGGATGATGGAAATATTCTATGTCTTTATGGTGGTGGTAAGTCTGCTGACATATAAATTTGTCAGGAACCCTTGAAATGTACAACGAAATAGATGCACTGTATTTTATGTAAAATGAATCCTAAGAAAGGGTTTTTTTTTTGTTTTTTGTTTTTTGTTTTTAATGGACAGAAGGAACCAGTTAGGGGATTGTAGCTGTGTCCAGGTTAGAGATGACAATTACCTGGATTAAAGGGGTGAAGTTGTTATGGAGTGATGTGACAAAAAGTGTATGGATTTGAAAGGTGTTGGAAAGTGAAAGAATTTTGCACTTCCCTTCCAACATACGAACACATCTGATACTTTAAAAAATGGAAAAGTCAGAGTGAAGGGAAGGTTTCTGGAATATTTGGTGGGGATGAACAGATAATTTATTCAGAAAATAGAGAGTGCTCTTTACTGATGATTACACTAAGTTCTGAAAGTCCCAGTGATGAAGTTCCAGAGGCCTACATGTGTGAAATTGTTAGGAAAGACCAAGTACATCAACTTATATGGAAAATGTGTAATTATCCACTATTTACATATGACATACATATATGACATGTAGATTTTTATGTAATCAAATTATTTTTCTCCACACTGGAAAGAGGAATTAATGACTGTTTCTCACTTATCCATAGAGAGCAAGGATTCCATTTAGAACACTCTTCAAATTCTATATACCAGAAAGAGGGAATCTTTGGCTATCTATGTTGGAAAAGTTTATATGAAAACATTTTGTAAGTGGTTGGAGATCAAAAATTCATTTCATGTCAGTAAAGGAAGAGAATTACAGAGGAAGTAAAGATTGTTCACAAAGTTGTAAAATATATAATTTTCAAGTTTTAGATACTCCTTAAGAAAAATTTGGAAGTACAGAAAAGCACAGACAAAAGAGTTCAAGTTACTCAAAATCCCATCACTTAAACAGCTTCTACTATCATTTTGTTTTATTTCCTTCTAAGCCCTTCTTTCTTTAATGCTTGGTCTAACGAAATAGTTGTAATGATAGTATCCACAAAATTTTATAACCTATTTTTTTCCAGCAACATTTTAACCTAGCCTTCTGATTGTTTATTTTTTCATCATACAATTATTCATTCAGCAAATATTTACTGAAGGTTTACTAGGTACCCAACACAAATGAAAACAAACAAACAAACAAAAAATTTATTTCTGTCCTTAGGTAGTTTCCAATGTAGTAGAAAGAGAATATTAAACAAATGCACAACGGGGCACCTGGGTGGCTCAGTGGGTTAAGCCTCTGCCTTCGGCTCAGGTCATGATCTCAGGGTCCTGGGATCGAGCCCCACATTGGGCTCTCTGATCAGCGGGGAGCCTGCTTCCTCCTCTCTCTCTCTACCTGCCTCTCTGCGTACTTGTGATCTCTGTCAAGTAAATAAATAAAATCTTTTAAAAAATGCACAACAATAAAATAAAGGGTAATTGAAAATTGTTTCTAGAAAGGAAACAAATAGGGTATTACAAGGGAGAATATTTGGAGAAAAGTAAATTCGGTTGGGAAATCAGGAAAGGCAGGTTTGAGGAAGTAAACTGATGTGCAAAGAAAAAGGGTGTGTACAACTGGCAAATTGATGAGTGAGGGGGAAGCATTTTAGGCAGAGGGCATAGCTAGAGAGAAGATATGAGAGAGGAACAAGGGGTCAGTGAAGCTGGAGCACAGAGTATGATGGGGAGAATGACCTCGGAGGAGATCAGGTTTGTAGACAAGGGTCTGATGATGCAGGACTTCCGTGGCCCGGCTAACAAGTTTGCAGTGTGTTCTAAGAGCCATAGGGAACCATTGATGAGCTTTACCATAAGGAATACAAATGAGAGTTAGGAGGGCATAACCGTTATCTTCATGAAGAACGGGGTGGCTTCAATGAGGGTGTTGCAGTGGAGAAGAAAAAAGTGAGTGAATTTGAGAAATATTTTGCAGGTAGACATATATATTGAATTATGTGTAATTGTCATTTTTGTGAGTCAAGATGTCATGTATTGGGAATTTCACACACTTCTGCTTAATACTAGGATTTAGTGTTGCACTGGATGTGGTGGACAATGAAAAGGGGACCCAGGGATGATTCCATTTTATTGGCTTAACTAAGCTGATAGACACAGGGGCCACTGAAGTGGGGAAAACTGGAGGACGAGATACGGTGACCATGGAGCTCAGCTCCTATCATGCCTTCATTTCCCCTCCCAGTGTGTAGCAGGGACGTAATTCTAGGAATTGACTTCAGCCCTGGGGCGTCATTCATTGGTGATTAGTCTAGGCCAGTCTTGACTATTCCCTTTTGCTTCTGATGGCTGATTTAGAAACTCCCTCTTAGCTTGTCTGAATATGCTCCAGGCATTGAGCCTGGTCCAGTGGTGAATACAAGACCTAAATTAGTTCAGTCAGTTTGAAAGGAAGGACTTTTATTCCATTAGTGAGATTTTTGTTCATAAAATTTCTACGTTTCTATTTTTTTTTTGATAAGTTGGATTCCCAGAAGTAGGAATAGAGAATCAAAGGGCTTGAACACTTTCACAGCTTTTGATATGTATTATTAAATTGTTTTAGAAAACAACTGTCTCGGTGAATGCTTGCATCAGCAATGTATGAAAATGCCCATTCTACTGCACACTTTCATAGCAGTGGTTGTCCTCATTAAAAACAATCTTAGGTAATTTGTTTGGCAACAAATATATTTTGTCTATAATTACCCTTATTTTATTCATGATTAATAATATGATTGAACATTTCCCCATCAAATCACTTTAAAAACAGCTAGCTAAAAAGACATGAACTCCAAAATTTATTTGTATTTTTATTTTTTTTTAAAGATTTTATTTATTTATTTGACAGACAGAGATCACAAGTAGACAGAGAGCAAGGCAGAGAGAGAGGAGGAAGCAGGCTCCCTGCTGAGCAGAGAGCCTGATGTGGGGCTCCATCCCAGGACCCTGGGATCATGACCTGAGCTGAAGGCAGAGGCTTAACACACTGAGCCACCCAGGCGCCCCTGAACTCCAAAACTTAAAACATTTTTCTCTGGTACCATCTCAAAGAATGTTCAGAATGTCTTCATAGGAGACAACTTATTATATTTGTCCATTTACCTTATGACACACTCTTCTTGAATTATAACTGAAATGCTGACCATTTCTACCATCTTAGGGGATGGTTTAGCATTGGGGATAAGTTATGTGACTATGTGAATAAAATCAATATATAAGTCGGGATGCCTGGGTGGCTCAGTGGGTTAAGCCGCTGCCTTCGGCTCAGGTCATGATCCCAGTGTCCTGGGATCGAGTCCCACATCAGGGTCTCTGCTTGGCAGGGAGCCTGCTTCTCCCCTCCCCTCTCTGCCTGCCTCTCTGCCTGCTTGTGTGATCTCTGTCTATCAAATAAATAAATAAAATCTTTAAAAAAAAATCAATATATAAGTCAGTTTCAAAACTGCCAAACTGTATTCATAGCATTGAGGAACTGAAATCACATTTTTTCCCCCTGATGGAAAATTCAATGCCAAATTTGCAAGATGGTGCCAACAAGATTTCACATTGTTGCTCACCTGTTCATTTACACCACTAAGGAATGTATTCTTTGCATTCTATATAAGCTACTAAGTGAATGTTCTTAATGTAATCTGAATCATTATACTTGTGGAATAGAGAGAGCTGTCATTCTGTTTCTAATCCTCAAAGTTTTAGTTTGTTTCATTTACTTTTGCTTCCTTGAAAATTTAATAAAATAAAAAGAAACAACTATTAATTCATTCATTAGTTTTAATATATTTTTTCAGAGTTAGGAGTCTGTCTTCTGAGTTTACAGTATTCTGAGCCATCTATCTTTCATATTATTAAGAGGATTTTTCTGGAAGAGCTATAAAAATCTATTTTCTATAATTTATCTTGGTTCCCACATCAAAGGCATCAGAAGAAGCAACAAGAACTGACCCTTCTCCCTCCTTAGCTTCTAGTGGTTCAAGATAGAAATTTACATGGAAACAGATAATGGCTCTTTTCTCTTTTCTCCTTTCTCAAAATGATGCACAAGTTTACATACTGTGGTAATCTGTTTCTATTTATACCATTCATGTGCTTTCATTTTATACTCTCTTATAATCGTATTTGATTTTATGTATTTAATTTAATTATTTGTCCTTTATGAGTAGAGACTTGTTTCCTCCTTCTTCTTCTTTTTTTTTTTTTTTTAGGATTTTACTTATTTACTCGACAGAGAGAGAGATCACAAGTAGGCAGAGAGGCAGGCAGAGAGAGAGGGAGAAGCAGGCTCCCTGCCAAGCAGAGAGCCCTATGTGGGGCTTGATAACAGGACCCTGAGATCATGACCTGAGCCAAAGGCAGAGGCTTAACCCACTGAGCCACCCAGGTGCCCCTGTTTTATTCTTCTTTAAAATCTCCCTAATATTAATGCTAGGAACAGAGTAGGCACTTTAAAAAAACACCATCTTGATGAATGGATGTCGTTGAAAACACTAGACTTTTTCATGAAAGCCATTTTGCCCAGAACTCTTTACACTTCAGTCCTGCAGGATCTAATTCTAGACATTTATGATACAGAATCATAAAAAAATATTAAGAACAATTATTATAATCAAAGAGTTTCAGACATCCAGTTAACTCTCCTCAACTTGGGTTTGTGCTAACTTCCCAGTGCTGTCCATTATTATCCCAGTCAATAAAGGTCTCCTCCCCCACATCCTCTAGAAGTTGTTCTAACCGACAGAGCAAAGTTTTCTGAGAAAAAGCTAGAACTGAGATCCAAATTGTCAGCCTTCAAGGTTTACATCAGCTTTTGGTGTGTTGCCTAAAAAAATAAGGTTTGTTCAAAGAACTGACACAGCTTCCAGAACAGCAAAGGGGCACACGCTGAGAGACTTTGGGTGGTTTCTGACAGCTTGACCAGACACGTCCCTTCCTTACAGAGACTATCTTGTTCCATAAGCTTATGGTCTTTGTTTTGCATGGGTACCTTCTAGATTAGAGATTCATGAACATGAAAATCATGACCCTCCCCCCCCAAAAGTGAAGAAACTAGGAGGTAGATATAACTCCCCATGTCACCCCTCCTACCCCACGTCCTATTCTTCATCTTTCCCTCATTTCTTTTTTATGTATTAAACTGTTCACTTTCTGACAGCCTTCTTAGGAAGAATAGGAGAGAAACCACTTCCTCTCCTCCCACAGTTACTTGATGTCATGTTTTCTGGTTTTTCCATCCTCCCCCACCATGTCCCCCCACAGAGATTCAAAATCTGAACCACTGTGATGTCACCACTCTGTCTCACTAAATGCGTGGTCAGTTAAAAAACAAAAACAACAAATCCTTCAATCTAGTTAAAAGCTGTTGTTTGAAATTTGCCCTTTCATTCCAGATGTATTAATGCAGGAGTACATTTAAGTCTTATTTATTTATAGTCATGGAGCTATGAATAGAATGTTCATTATTCAAATCCACCATGATTTCGTTGGATACATGCACCTTCCCTCCTTTCACTCTTTTGCTATGTATGCTTATAAAGAAATAGTTTCGATGGCATAGTTTGTAGTTCACCTTTTTCTTTTTTTCTTTCTAATAGGTAGCATTGTATAGTATAGTGAGAACTGGTCAGTCAGAACTGGCCTTCAGGGCTAGTCCTGTATGGAAGAGCTGGAATGGCCTCTGACAACTTATATCTGGGTGGTCGTGCCTTATGTAAAATGGAGACAGTGTTCGGATTCCCATAGGACTGTACAAGAACACAGGGGTAGTATATGCCATATGCCTTGCATAGTGCTCTAAGTGCCAATAAATATGAACTCCTTTTTTTAGCTCTTTCTCTTCCTCATTTCCTTCTTCTCCATCAATATGAGACCTCCCAAATCCGGACAGTCTTGGCATAGAGAGGAAACACAGTGAACATATATACTGCAGCTGGAGAGTAACAGGTTGACTGTCGCTAAAGCGTTGCTTGGCAGCTATCACTCCCTGCCTTGACTTGCTCTGCACGCCAGTCTGCTTCACAAACACTCCCAGCGAGATGCAAACCTCAGCCTGATCCTCAAAGTCTGTCCTTATCTAGACTCGCATGGCTTGTCCAGTGCTGCCTTTTCTCACTTGGATTTCTCCCAGTCGTTCAGGCAGAATCTTCACCAGCACTTGAGTGATGCCCTGCACAGTACTGTCCTGTATGTTGGCACAGGTTGCCAGTTATGCCTGAAATTCTTCCCTCCTTTCCTCTGTCTCTCGCTGACTCCTCTCCAAGTCCTTCTTCCTCCTTCCAGGTCAAATCCAAATCTTGCCTTGAGGAAGTCACTCCTAAACTGTCTTGTTCAGGACTGTCCACTAAAATATAATGTAAGCTGCTTATGTAACTTTAAACATTCTAGTAGGCACATTTAAAGATTTTTTATTTATTTATTTGAGGGAGAGAGAGAGGGCATGAGAGGGGAGAAGGTCAGAGGGAGAAACAGACTCCCCGTGGAGCCAGGAGCCCGATGTGGGACTCGATCCCAGGACTCCAGGATCATGACCTGAGCCGAAGGCAGTCACTTAATCAACTGAGCCACCCAGGCGCCCCTAGTAGGCACATTTAAAAAATCAGGTACAGGGGCACCTGAGTGGCTCAGTGGGTTAATGCCGCTGCCTTCAGCTCAGGTCATGATCCCAGGGTCGTGGGATCGAGCCCTGTGTCTGGCTCTCTGCTCTTAGGACAGCCTGCTTCCTCCTCTCTCTCTCTCTGCCTCTCTGCCTACTTGTGATCTCTGTCTATCAGATAAATAAATAAAATCTTTAAAAATAAAATAAAATAAAAAATCAGGTACAATTATGAATTTCAATGATGTTTTATTTAATTCAATATCTCAAAAATACTATCTAAACTTACAGTCAATGAGATATTGTACATTCTTTTTTACTAGGTCTTCCAAATCTGATGTCTGTTTTACACTTACAGTATATTTCAATCTGGACTTGCCGTATTTCAAGTGCTAATGGCCACACTGGCGAGTGGCCGCTGTATTGGTTGGTACAGGTCTAGTCTATCTGATCTTGTCCACCTTTGTAATCCCGTGTCACTCAGAGTTTACACCATATATTTTGACTTTTCACTTTATAAACATGACTTACAGTTTTGAGAACTTTGTGGTTTCCAAAGCACTTTCAAATACATTGTCTTCAGTGGTCCTCATAGTAATTTCTATGAGGATGGATATAAGATAAGATAAGGAAACTGGGACACAATTATCAAGACTCCAGGACATTGAATAACTCACACAGGTCTATATAGAAAGTGAGTCAGTTCTCAACCCCAGGAGCTGAGGATCTAATACCCAGTAACCAGCTGCTTATTTAAATTATATTTTGCAAAGAACTTTAAAGTTTACAAAGACTTTCCCGTAAACTATCTTACAAAATCAATCTTCATAAACCACCTGAAGTTTTTATTTCTTTTTGAAGAGTTAGCACATGCTTAAGCTACAAAATTGAAAAAGCAGTCACATTTATCAGTTTCTTTTATTCTTTTTCTCTCCCTTTTACTAAATGACTACATAATATGTATACTATTTTGCACCTTTACTTTTTTCACATAATAGTATGTTTAATGTAGTAAGTATATTAGAAGATCCTTGCAATTTTATGTTAAGGACTGCCTCATTCTTTTTAACTGGGATACAGTATTCCATTGGCTGGGTGTACCTACTTTAGTAAGCAGTCCCTGCTGGTGGACATTTAGGGTATCTTTAATCTTTTGCTATGACAAATAACATTGCAATAAATAAATGTGTGCATACTTCATCTCAACTTTCTGAGTATAGCTATGGTATAAATTCTATACCAGTATTTCTGAGTCAAAGTGTATGTGCATTTTCAAACTTGGAAACATTGTCAAATTTTCCTTTAAAAAGTGTAAATGACCTTCACTCTCACTAAGAACACATGAGTGCATGTTTCTTCACCTTGTGAAACCTAGTGTGCTGTGACCTTGCACTGGTGAGCTTAAGCCTCTCAAGTTTAAATGTTATGTGCATTTAGTTTTCTGCAGACTGACCATTAGTATCCGTATCCTATGCTCTGATTTCCTACTGGATTGTTAGTCTTTTTTTTTTTTTGTCTTTTCATTTTTATTGTAAGAGTTCTTTATACATTAAGGAAATTGTGATGTACGGTTTGTTTTTCCCTGATTTGTCTTTTGACTTTGGATTTTTTTTTAAGATTTTGCTTTTGCTTTGTTTAGTATTTGCTATTTATATAGGCTGATTTATAAATCTTTGTTAATGGCTTTTGGGTTTTGCAGAATTCTAGTGGTATAGGTCCAAGTTTAATTTTTTCAGATGATTACTCAGTAACAATGCCATTATCAAACAGCCCATCTTTTCTTTACATATTTAAAATGCCACCCATAGGAAAAGAATAAATGAAACAAGATGGGATCAGGAGGGAGACAAACCAAAAGAAACTCTTAATGTCATAAAACAAACTGAGTGGTGTGGGGGGAGGGGTGTTGGGAGAAGGTGGTGGGGTTACATTATGTTTATATAAAATTTTAAAAAAATTTAAAAAAATAAATAAAATGCCACCCATATTCTATGTTATATTACTTTGTAATTGTTAGATTTATTTCTGAATTTTGTTTTCCTTTTCACTGATCTGTTTCTTGCACTTTAATATGTATTAAGGTGTGTCCCCTTCCTATTTCCCTCCTCCCCAATTTTCTGGATTGTGATATATACTTTTCTTTTTTCATATGAATCAGCTTATCTGGCATAAAAAACACTTTTGTATTTTTATTGGGATTGCATTTTATTCTTAGACTGTGTTAAGGAGAAAAGTTAGAGTTAGGAAAATCATCTATGTGTGATGAGACTTATCACCAATGCTGCACTTTTTTTTTTTTTTTTTTGGTCCAAGTCTTCTGTTGTATCTTTCAGTATTGTTTTAAAGTTTTGATTTCAGGGGCGCCTGGGTGGCTCAGTGAGTTATAGCCTCTGCCTTTGGCTCAGGTCATGATCTCAGGGTCCTGGGGTCCTGGGACCAAGCCCCTCATCAGGCTCTCTGCTCGGGAGGGAGTCTGCTTCCCCTCTCTGTCTCAGCCTGCCTCTCTGACTACTTGTGATCTCTGTCTGTCAAATAAATAAATAAAATTTTAAAAAAATAAAATTTTAATTTCATAAAGCTATTACCCATTTTCCTAGGTGTTTTATATTTTTGTTCCTGTGGTAAAGAGAATTTTTTATCCCATTATAACTATTTAAGACATTGTATTATAGAAAATTTCAAACACATCAAAAGGAGAGAGGATAGAATGATGAAACTCCTCATATCCATCATCTAGCTTCAGTAGTCTTCAATTCATAGCCAATTTCTCTTCATCCATCTTCTTGCTGTCTTCCCTCCCCCACTCAGATTGTCGTGAAGCAAATCCAAGACTTCATATAATTTCCTCTGTAAATATTTAAGTGTAGATGTCTAAAAGATAGTAACTTGGGGAGGGGGAGACAGTAACTTGAAAAAACACAACCATTTTTGACTTTTTATATCCTAAAATATTTCACCATAGTTTCATAATATCCTTAAATACCTAGTTAATGTACATATTTCCTTAATTGTCTTTTAGTTTTCTTTTAGCTCATTTGTCTGGATTGGAATCTAAATAAAATCCATATATTGCAATTATTTGATATGTCCCTGAAGTCTCTTTTTAATCTATAGGTTCACCCTCTAGCTTTTTTTTTTTTTACCTTGCAAATTTTGTTGAAGAAATTGGATCATTTATTCTGTAGAGATTCTTATATTTTGTATTTTGCTGATTGGCTCCCCATGGGGTTATCGTATTCCTTTATTCCTCTGTATTTCCTATAAATTTAATTAGATCTAGAGATGTGATCAAATTCAAGTTTGATTTTTTTGAGGGGAAGACTAAATAATATCTGGTTGTTTTTCTTTTTGTGGCATTAAAAGTCATTGATAATTATTTTCTGGGTCTGTTGATTTATTAGAACTTGGAAAATGGTGATATTCTAACTGTATCATTTTTCTTCATTTATTAGATAGAATACTTCTAAACAGAGATGCTTTCCTTATTAACTATTTGTATGTATGCAAATTATACTGAGGTATGGTCATTGGAAGTGCATTCATATAGGAGAGGCAAGTTAAAGGCTTGATTTCTTCCCTTTATTTTCAAAACAAGTTTGTATCTGTCAAAGGTGACTAGTGAGATTTGTTCTGTTTTGGTTTGCATTATTATGAATATATGATTTTAAACATAATTTGATGTGCTTTAGACCATTGCAGTTATTATCCTCATTGATACTCAAATTGTTCTCTCTTAGGCCAATGGGAACCTATTGAAATTGGCTCCTGAGTTCTTTCCATGATTACAGTCATTGGTAGTTCTTAACTTGCTTGTATGAAAAGATATTCCAGGCTTATCTTATACATTTCCTGTCCCAGATCTGGAAGTGGACAATTCTCCAAGAAGCCTTAGTTACTTTTAGTGGGAAATTATTTTTAGAAACTACAGTCTGGATCCTAAGGGTGCTTATTGCTATTGTGTTGGCTATCATTTTTGGGTCTTTTAAGTAGAGCTGGGAAATGTGTGCATGCCTATGTTTCAAAAATGAATTACATCATGAGTTTATCCTAGTACTTCCAGTTCAAATTCAGGACAATAGGGTTTTTACTTAATCTTTTTTTTTACTTAATTGTTGATATTAAATCTTTATGTCTTTTCTTTCTAAAAAACCTGACTCCAGTAGGGAGGTTAATACCACAGAGTGAAAGAAGGGCCAGACAGTCTGTAGATACGTAAAAGAGTGGTTATAATTATGGATCATAGAATTTAAGTTGGGTAAGAAATAGAAAGGTAGATAGAATAGAAAGGGAATAGAAAGATGAGAGATGAAAAGATGAGGATTGTTCTTTACTTTTATTTACTTACTCAATCTTATACTTTTAATAACTACCCATAGTACAGTCTGGATATCTAGTCTATTTATTCTAACTGCAGTGTAATAGTCTGTCACTCTGCTGCTCACTTCACCTCTATATTTTCTATGTGATGACATCTAAGATCACCTCTATATTTGCCACCAAAAACATGGCAATTATAGTTTTGCTCAATTCCCAACCAGTTCAAGAATTCTCTGATATATAGCTTCAGAAATAGGATTATCATGTCATAAAGTAGGCACGTGCTCTGTGTCTCTAAGTACTGCCAGATTGCTCTTCAGATTGTCTGTACTAATTTACCCATTCACTAACAGCACATGAAAGTTTCATTCTTCCCATATCCTTGGCAATGCTTGATATTATCCACTTTTCTAACTTTTTCTTATTACAAATGTCAAGTTGTAGCTCATTGTTATTTTAATTTGTTTTCCTCTGATAACTAGTAAGTCTGAACTTCGTGTTAGTCATCTTTTTTTGTTTGTTTGTTTATGGTGTCTTTCATTAAGCAAAAATCTCAAATTTTGATGTTATAAGTTGTTTTTACTTTTGGAGGGTCTTGGCTATGA